>JANHFO010003038.1:95120-108714 GCA_032468095.1 Pareas carinatus | reverse complement strand
CTCCCGGAAAGTCTGAACCCAATCGGTTCAGTACTTTCCGGGATCACTTACCAGACACAAACGTGCCTAATTTTTTAAATATATAGATGGAGTGAAACTATGGTTGAACCTGGATGTTCTGCTACGGATACCACAAAGCCTCCTCCCAGAAGGTAACAAGGAAAACGGGTTGTGAAGAGGATGAGTGGTGTCCCAGATTACCTTAGGGACACTGTTCAAGCAACGCTTCTGTGCTAGGTCCAGGATGGGAGGGAGGGAAGGAATAACCAATGATCTTTTCAGCCACCCTCACCACTCTCTGCACTGCCTTCCTGTCTGAAGCGGTGATGCTTCCAAACCAGACTGTAATGCTGTATGACAGGATGCTCTCAATCATCCCCCTGTAGAAAGTGGTCAAAACAGGGGAAGGAAAATGATCTTCTCTCATGTGACGCAGAAAGTGCAGGCGCTGCTGTGCCCACTTCACCAGTTTCTCACGGTTGAGGGACCAAGCTAGCCTATTTTAGAATTATATAAAGTATCATCTACCTAAAGAACAGATATCCTTTTTATCTGTATTATTATTGTTATTATTTAGACTTAGATACCGCTTAACAGTGCTTTACAGCACTCTCTAAGCTGTTTACACAGTCAGCATATTCCCCTCAACAATCTGGGTCCTCATTTTACCAACCTGGGAAGCATATATAAAACAGTCTATGTTATTTATAATGGATTCAGCAGTCTGAACCTTAGATAGGTTGGCAATAATGCTCACCTTTTCTGACTGAGGATTTTGACTGTCTTTTGGTACGAGGGTTTGTTTTCAGATTTAATATGAAAACTGTTACTGATTACTGTTAAAATGCGAACAAATATATAATATGCTGCTCAGCATACAAAAAAGTAGAACTTCTGTCTAGGAATACCATAGCCTATTTCTAATCAAAGAATTATGCAGTTATTTTTTTGAAAATGTATCTTTTTCTTTAATTTGTTAATTTATTATTAATATTAAAACAGGATCTCTGGGTGTAACAAAGATTGGGGATGTGTTTTCCTCACCTTACAAAATATATACACACATATAGACAAACATAAAGGCAGATGCCTATTTTATTAATATATTTATACAGACTTGCACAGCATTATTCATTCTCTAAAGAATAAACAATTCCAGGAGAAGCTACCAAGGATGATGGACTCGTTAGCAGACTGAAGACTAAATTAATGCAGACAGTGGAGCACCAAAACAATGAGAAGCAGACACCAGTTATGGACGGCTAGACTATATCAACAAGCAGAATCATATTGGCATAAAATATTAGATTCACCTCTCCTCATTCTCTTGAACACTATTGTCAAACAGATCTAAAACATAATCTAGAGTCAGCCTTATAACCTTTATGAAGTCATCTTATGGAGGTGGACCTTATAATAAATCCCACTCTATGGGTCTTATGATCGTTTTTAGAAGATCAGAGAAAATGCTACAGCTAAAATAAAAAGAATAAAAAATATTCATGGAAGAGATTTGATACTGGCAAATAAAGTTGTTGAAAAGTTAAAAGATTATACCAATAACTTTAAAAATAGAATGATAGAATGACAGAAACAATTGTAGTGAGATATTGTAGATAATGTGATCAGAAACTGAATCTCTGAGGAAGGATTATATGACAGACATTATGACCAGCTGGTAAATAGAAAGGCATCAGCCACGGATGAAGTGTTCATTGATCTGTTTAAAGCTGTAGGAGGAGAGGAACTTAACCTGTCAATAACAAATAGAGAACAAGACTGTGTATGAATCAATATTCATGTGTGTATACAGACCCACAGAGAGAGATGTTTCTTAAATTCATGTACTAAAGAAAAGAGATCCAATAAACTGTGCAAATGACTAGAGCCATGAACTTTTTAGACAAACAGAATTTTTCTCATGATCTTTCAAGGAGTAGGAGGAGCTGTGGGGGAGTGGAGGAGAAAGCTATCCATGAGGCAAGAAACACCCAAAGAAAAGGCAAGCTTCAGAAGGTTGCAGGACACAAGGTCAATCAGCCAACATGAATAGGAAGTGGAGAGAACAAAAGAGGTTTGACTTTAGCAAGGCTTTTGACTATACACATCAGCCAGTGTATGAAACATAGTATGGGGAATCATTTTGCTAAAACATCTGTCTTCTTTCCAAAACAGTTTTACAACAAATAAAAAAAGGGCAAAAAGGGGTTCATAATAGCCCATAACAGTTGAGACTATGGAGATTGAAACAAGATGATGAGGGATAAAGATTGACAAGAATGAAGGTTGTTGAAGAAAGGGAAGAAAGCAACTATAAGTGGATAGATGGAATCAAAAGAGTTTATTGGAAGAGCTATGAGGCATTAATAACATGAAGAGCTATAAGGCATTAATAACACGAAGACAGTGAATATTGATTAATATAGCTACTGGGAGCCAGTATACCTACTAGAGCAGAGGTAAGGAACCTTGGCTCTTTTATAACTTGTGGACTTCAGTTCCCAAAATTCTGGCTCAGAAATTCTGGGAGTTGAAGTCCACAAGTCATAAAAGAGCCAAGGTCTTTTGTACTAGAGACAGTACTTAACCAGCCATGTTCTGGTAAATGTTAGAAACTGGACTCTGCTGCATGACTCCATTTCCACCACTCTGTCACCAACCACAGAACAGTTGATCAGCATGGTAGGCTTGTGACCCACTAGGAGTCAGCTTCCGCGCACCTCTCTGCTTAACTGAGCCTCTTATTACAAGAATGAAAGCCAACAGGGAACCGTAGGCAATCGCACTGAAATTTTAGAAAAATGACAATTACAATCAATAGAAAAAAGCCCAGGGAAATGAAGGCAGGCTTCAAACTTTTCAGAAGAATGAAGTTCATTTCTATTATAGACTTGGGGTTTTCCGGTAACATAATTATATTTCAGAGAAACATTAGTCGTTTTCGCTCATGCATTAGCTGAAAGAGTGTTGCATGGTGCAAGTGTTTTTCTAGAATTTATGGAAAGTTTATGCATAAAAAGATTTACACTCATAGAGCCTCTTTGGCAGATCTCTGGATCAAATCGCCAGGGCAATGTTTTCATGTAACCTTGGACCTATTAGCAATATAACCTTGTACCCCCATTCTATGAATGATGACTTTTCACATACATAATGTTGGAAACCGGGGCTTTGGCCTTTGACTTCTATACTCTTAGTATTAATAACTAGAAAAGAACAGAATCTCTGCACTGATATCGCCATAGAAGTAACAGATCTTAAAACAATTGTTTTATATGTTGAATAACAGCTTCCTCCTCCCTTTAAAATATAAACACACATTCCAGATAGCTCCCCTGTTGATGCCATAAAAATAATACCGTATATTTTCTAAGACCAAATCAGTTCTCAGAGTGTTGTTGCTTATGCAAGCCAGAATAACAGCACAACAGGAGGCTTATAGAGATCCCAGGGAACCCGACAGTTGCAAAAGTACAAAGAATCCTTTTCAAAACACTCGGAGGAAAGGAAAATCCCCCAAGAGCCTCTGAGAAATAAATGCCATTAATGTCCACCAAATATTTGACTGACCCGGAAAAAAATATGCAACCCAAGCTGGTAAGCAACAGAATGGAAAAGCTGGATACGAAGATTACAGGTAGTCCTCAATTTATGACCACAATTGAGCCCACTTGCTGTTGCTAAGTGAGACAGTCGCTAACTGAGTTTTGCCCCATTTTATGAACTTTCTTGCACAGTTGTTAAGTGACAACAGCACTGCTGTAAAGTGAATCTGTCTTTCCCATTGACCATGCTTGTCAGAAGGTCGCAAAAGTGGATCACATGACTCCGGGACACGGCAACCATCATAAATATGAGCCAGTTGCCAAGCACCCAATTTTAATCATGTAACCATGAGGATGCTGCTACGGTCATAAGTCTGAAAAATGATAAGTCACTTTTTTTAATGGCTGTAACTTCAAAGGATTTTAAGTCAAGACTACTTGTATATGTTAATATGCTACTTTATATTTTATGTTACTTTATATATGATTATGAATGTAATTTATGATTATGATTGCAGTTTGTTGATTGTAGCTTATATTACGTGACATGATGAATGTACTTTATGATTATAATCACAATATCAATTGTAGCTTGTATGTACATTTAGAGCATGTACACCAGAGACAAATTCCTTGTTTGTTCAGATGCATTTGGCTAATTCTGATTCTGATTCTAATAATTTAGTTTATACACTAATATTAACATATTTATAAAATCCTCCCTACTCCCTATCCTTTAATTCTTGGCTTTTTAAAAATATACAAGCAGTGTAGAGTGGAAGAATCATATAACATGCAATAATAGTCTGTCTTTGCTCTTTCCACCCCGTCCCATTCCATTATGTAAGGCCAGGTACTTGCAGAGCCAAAACATCATCTCAAAGCATCATCTGTTCAACTTCAATCTGCCTCATCTCATCTGCACATTCTCCCCTGAAAGCACTTTTCCAAACAAGGCTGGGAACAGGGATTCCAGGACCAGCCATTGACTATTGCCTTCTCTTTTTTCTTCTTTCCCAAACACATCTGTCAGTGGACGCCCACATTAGATTCCCTCCATCTTAAGCAGACATCTTAATATGAAACATGCCAGTAGAAACCGAAAGAAGAAAGACCCAGACTATACTAAGTGTGTCTTTATTATTGCATTGTTGTTTTAATAGCTGCTTATATTCTTACTTATGTCAATTTGGTTTCTACTGCTATTTGCATATTATTGGTTTTATTTCTTATGTGGGTCTCTGAATTTTTGTCTAAGTCGTTGCAGAAATGAAAGTGAAGAGGTGGAATATCAATACTTTAAATAAAATGAATTCACAAAACATCACCACTTTCATTTCTTTGCTATCAGTACTGCCTGAAAACAAAGACAAATGCAAGAAAGAGAGTGTTTGCAAGACAAGAAAAAGAAAAAGAGTAATTTAAGATCATGAACTGATGGTCTTGTATATTATGCTGCGTAGCAAATGTAGTGCTGCTTGTTTCCAACCCCCTTGGGATTTAATTTTTTAATGTATTTTTTTCCTTAATCACCAGTTTCCTTCTTTAAATGATTATTTGAGTTATTTATCTGCCAATTATTTGAATCAATTATCTGACTTAAATTCTTAAAAACAATAATTTCACCATTTGCATTTGTTTTTAATTTTTCTAGTTTATTTCAGACTATTAGTTATATAAAAACTATACAAAAAAAAAAAGAGAGAGATATCCTTTCTCAAGTACTCCTCCTCTTTTTCTTCCAAGCATCCATTATGTTCATAAAATCCAGTTTTGGCTCTCCTGCATTGTCCCAGAAGGAGATAAAAATGCTGATATCTTCTTTCACTGAAGTCACAGTCTCTTCATCAGACCAGTAATATCAGAGTATATCAGATAAGCCCTTCATCAAAGCTTTTCTTTGTGCTTATTGTTACTACAATCCATTTTAAGTCAGTGCACAATAGACTCTGTGGCAGGACCTGCTCTGAATGGTGCTGCTTGTTTCTTCTTTTCCTCCCTCAAAGCAGGGCTTCTGATCTGTTTGGGAAGTAGATCCTATTCTGCAGCAGCTTCACCATCCCCAAAATAATATTTCTGAGTGTGCCATTCAGCAATAAGTTTGCCTGAAGCAGAGGAAAGGAGCATGTTGTAACTCTGAATCATTTAGGATAATGACCTTGGAAGTTCTCAAACACAGGAAGTGTTTAAATCTGAACAAAAGTATCTCCTGGGCCCCAGCCATATTAACATACTTTCATTAAACCAAATCTATATGGATTGTGCCTTGTGTGTTCATTTTTTCCATTCTTTGTGTTTCTTCCATTCTGATTGCCTTTGTTTTCAACTCTAAAAAAGTCTTGTGGTGTAGATTTCCTCTTGGCGTCTCCATCCCTTGGAATTAAAGTGATGTTAAGAGAGGTCAGGGAGATTGCCCAGCATTTTTTCACGGACTATCACCAGACTTAAGAATTCCCCTAGCACAGTGGTGGTGAACCTATGGCACGTGCGCCGCAGTGGGCACCCAAAGATCTCTCTGCTAGCATGCAAGTCAAGTTGCCCCAGTATCGCCCCAGAGCTGAGCAAGCTCAGAAAGGAGTAGTGGCGCCAGGTGATGACTGCCCGGTGACGATGTTACGAGTTGTGACTCATTAGCCACGGGTCATCCGAGTACTCAATGTCTAAAAGGTTAGCTTTTAGTTTGGCTTCTGTTTCCTAAGTGAAAAACTTTGCATTTATTTCTATTGTTATGATATTTTCAATCCACTTCTCTAACCTACCCATTTATTTTACAGGTATTGACTATTCCTCCCAATTTATTAACTTCTAGAATTGGATAAGCACCCACCTCTTCATCTCAGCCACCTAATGAACATGTTGAAGAGTACTGGGCCCCAGATCTGTTGTTTTCTTTATTTAATTTGATTTAGGCACCACCCAATTCCAAAACCACACTATCTTTACCAGTAAGGCTATGAATGACAGTTACACTCAAGAAGTATCTGGTCAGAAAGAAGAAACTTGAGCTGTGATGTGCTCTCCCATTCAAGCTTGCCTATCACCTACTCTATACCCATTTTGACATCGGGCATTTTTTTTTCTGCATCTTTCCAATATAAAATGTTAATTGTTTGCAACTTTGGTTTGTTGTTGCCTCTCTTATCCTTTGCTTTTTGATATACACATATAAATAATACATTCTTGTTGTACATGCATGAGATCCCAGGTCCAATCCTCATGTAGTTCGGAAAGAAGATGAGGTGTGTCTCAGAATCAGGCTTCCACAATTTTAAATCTACTACATGTTTTAAGTCTGCAACTTCCAAAATTCCCTACCAACACAGCTTGTGCTAAAAGGCACCTCAGTGACAATCTGATCTTCTGAAAAGCTAGTGAATATTCATCAGACACCACTGATATATTGGGGATATTGATTAAGGGCCCCAAACAGTATCCTAAATCAATAATTGTTTTCAATATTATCTAGCCAGTTGTGCTTACTATGGAGATGCTTGTGGACAATGAACATTACCAAGATTTTTGGAAAACCCAATTCTCTGGAATCCTGCCTGGCCAGAATAGTTGCGGAAGATGTCTTTGTGGTCCTGGACACCAGCTACCAAGGAGCGAAGGTAAGATGGGGCTATTGTCATCTGGCTGTTTGCTGTAAGAAATGAGATGGTGGAACTCTTGGTCATTGGTCAATAGCCACTAACAAATATGCCCTGCCTGTATTTCCTAATCACTGTCCATTATTTATTTGAAGCATTTTTATTCCAGTTTGAAAGTCTCTCAGAGTAGCTAACGCATAATCAATAAACCAAGATATCCCTGCAACAGAGAACTAACAAATCTAAAATACATGACATAAAATGGGGGAAAGGGGGATGGGGAAAAGGAGGGAGAGAGGAAGGGGCTACCAACACAGTCACACATTCTTATAATTACAGGGGAAGAACTGGAACAGATCAGATACTTCCCAGCAGAAGTAGTCTCTTGCAGGATGGATGGTCTGGTCTCGATGTTCATTTCTTGACCTAGAAGGCACTAAGAGCAGGGATGGGATGTTGTAAGGAACTAACATATAATCAAAAACATACAGACCCAGTGCTTTGAAGTTAAGTGTGTAATAGACTAGCTAACACTTAAAGAGATCATGCAGCTTTGCATATGCTTTAGAGAAAAATAGTTTTATTTTGATTAACAGTCAGATTCTGTACATGCTCTGAAAGCAGATATCTGAAGTAATGGTTTCTGCTGATGCGAGAGTAAGGTCATGTTGATTAGCCTTTTTGGCAAGAATATTAGTGAGCAAGCTTACATCAGCACTAGTTTATCTGTTCTTCTCAATACTAACAAAATTCCCTGTTCTTCTCAAAATGCTTGCAACGCAAGAAGCCTTACTTTGGGAACAATAAGGAATGTGGGAGGACATATGAGGTGGATGAGAACCATGTGGAGGAATGATCAAAGGAGTTTTGATAATTGTCTTTGATAACTGTTTTATACACATCGCGATGTGTATAAAAACTAAGGCATGTCTTTGTTTGGGGGTGCCATTTCCCTCTAGAAGCTGTCAACAGGGTAAACTGGACACCCGCTTCTTGCAAATAGCCATTGCAATAAAGCGTCAATTTTTATATACCTACAAACCTCGTCTTAAGTATCAATTGGATTTATGAATGCTTACTGAGGAAGGGTCACCAGAGACTCCAGAGATCAAAGGAACCTAACAATGTCTCTGCCTCTCGGGATGCTGATAGATTCAGATTTCCTTCCGTTCCAAGCAGGATGACCAAGAGCAAAAGATCATCAGAGCTCCAATCAAACATAACCAAAGAACCACACTAGTTTGAGAATCATGTGTGGCAGAAGAGATACACTTATTTATTTTTCTCTTTTGCTAGCAGGAAAAAAAAAATCAGAAGTTGATTTGCGCCCCAGACGGTCCTGGCTTGAATTCTTCCGAAACCTGTTATTAATCAAAGTGAAACCTGGAGGGGAACACAACAGAAGCACTTCTAAACTGGCTGCCATCTTCACTGTTCCAGTATCATATACTTTACTGGCTTTGACCTACAAGCTAAGCAGAGTAGGGCCTGTCAGTTGGATTGGGAGGGGGAGTTCAAAGCTATATCGTGTAGAGGGCAACCTTGAAGGAAATGTGCAGAAACAATTTAAAAAGCAAAAATACACGAAATGAAAGTATTAGAAGGGACTGCAAATTCACTGGGAGGGAATGAACCTAGTTAGGCTTGCAAGATTCTGGATCAGAATATTTATATCAATAAAATATAGTTCTAATCAAACTTGGAAAGTCTATCTTCTCACTTGGCCTGCCTCAAAGGGCTGGCATTAAGCTTGAAAGCCTCCTACTCTTCTTTAAGAGGGGGAGAGAATCAGAGATGACAGCTAGCCATCGGGGCGACCGCATTGCTTGCAGAATACCTTGATTGCAGCATTATTACAATGCCACCCCCAAGTGGATTTCCAAATAACTAATCAGCAGAATGCCAGGATGGAGCTAACACAGTATTTAGAGCAAAACTTTTACTTCAGCCAACAGTGGCAAAGCAGCCAGCACTTCAGCTGCCACTTCTGCACTCTCATGGGACTTTGCCTGAAAAGTCTGGAGAAAAGCAATTTCTGACTTTTAGAACTTAAGTGAGGATTGTTTATGGAGGATCAACCAGTAGAATTTCTTACATATTGCACCAAGGTGACTGAAAGAAGTGGCAGCCAAGTGGGCTGCACCGAAAGCAATGACTAAGTACTGGATAATTTCCAGAATTTCAAGCAAAGATTTAAAGCGTCCTTCAAGGATCTAACTAGGAGAGCAACAGCTGATTGAGAAGTTCCGTCGAGGTCATTATAGGGTATCTGATTTGGCTCTGACTGACCAATTTCAAGAAGGACTTGCTGATGAGTTGAGAGTTGAATTGGTGAGACAAGGCACTGAGATAATTTAGAAGACCTGCTTCAACAGTGTATAGTAATAGATGGCTGATTGGAAGAGTTAAAGCGCAGAATGGCAAGGAAATGGGATTCACATTCAGGTAGTTCTCGACATACAACAGTTCATTTAGTGACTGTTCGAAGTTACAACAGCACCGAAAAAGGGGCTTATGATCATTTTTTACACTTACGATGGCTACAACATTCCTACGTCACGGGATTTTCATTTGGATGCTTGGCAACTGGTTCATATTTATGATGGTTCCGGTGTCCCAGGGTCACATGATCGCCTTTTCCAAGTTTCTTAGAAGCAAAGTCAACGGGGAAGCCAGATTAACTTAACAGCCACGTTACTAATTGAACCGCTCCAATGATTCACTTAATAAACGTGGCAAGAAAAGTCGTAAAAAGGGGTAAAACTGACTTAACAATTTTCTTACTTAGCAACTAAATTTTGGGGCCAATAGTGGTCATAAATTGAGGTCTACTTGTATTCTCTATACCAGAGAAAGAGACACACGGAGAGAAACCTGGGAAACCTCGCCAGCGCAGGGGGGGGGGGCTCGAGAGAGGCAGAGAGCAGCGCTTTCTCAACCCAGCCGCCGAGCCCCAGGAAGAGGCGATGTGCGGGCAATGGCAGCTCGGGTGGGGGGGACAGCTGAATGATGCCACGAAGCCTGACTGCGAAGCTTCCATGCCAGCCGGGACAAAAGGAGTACAGGTGAGGCTTTTGCCACCGCCGCTGCTGATTGGCTGTGCCCGGGAGCGTCTGCTTGCCGGCCAGCCTGCCCGCTGCCCGCCTCCTCTTCCTGGTTCTCAGTGGCTGGGATGGGAAGAAGCTGCTGTCCACCCCTCCCCCAAAATCTGGCTCAGCCCCATGGGATCGGGTAAATAATTAATATTTGCAGACGTTGAAGCATGCCCACCCAGCCTTCCATCCTGGAACATACCTGGCAGAGCGCCCCACATCTCAACAGTCTGCAGAGTCCCTGTCCCAGCTGCTCTGGGAAACCTGCCGGGCGCGTTCTGGGATGGTAGGCCAGGCGGGCGCGCTGCAATGTCTGCAAATATTAATTACTAGCTATTGGTACCCGTGCTCTGCTATGGGTTTGGTATAATTAGCCACACATGCCACATGGAGGAGGAGAGACCTTGAAAAGGGCAGGCCTCCGAAAGCACTTTGCAGGCCTTGTTCGCCCCCCCCCCACTCCTGGCATTTTTGCAGAGGAGGAGAGGGATAGGTTGGGGGGAGGGGAGGAAAGCCAGACACTGTAAGTCTTTTCAGAATCTTTATTCAAACAGTTAAAAAAAGAGCAAAGTGGGCTCATTAGGTTTCTCAGTTGTTTTGAGGCCTTGTCTGGCCCTGCCCTCCCTGTTTTTTGCACTCACCTGCATTGCTGCCATAGGTACTGGTTCAATCGAGGCTTCCAAGCAGTTTTTTGCAGACTCCTGACCAGCTGCTGCCAACCCCTCCATTAGTACTGTTCAATGAAAAATTCAAAACCAAACAGAGAAGTTGCAAAACCCCTTCAATCAGGAGAGACTGCAAAAGCCCTCCAATCAGGAGAAAGGAAACAAACCATATTTTGTCCAATCACAACCTCTGGAATTAACAAATTAAAATAACTCACGTAAAAATTAATATTTTAAAAAATTCTTTCTTAGTGAGCACCTAGATGCCAAGATGAACAGATCTACCAAATTTCAGGTTTGTAGCTTTAATAGTTTGAGAGCTCTGGTATTCCTGGGAGCTTAAATGAAAGTGGACTTTATATATTATTCTGATTTTAAAAAAGAATTTGCTAAATATTGCTCCAAATTTCCCACTAATATGTATATATGTACATCTGATTATTTAAAGAAAAATAGGAGGAACTGCTTGATTACCAAGTTGTCACTCCTGTATAAAAAATCCAACCTTCGACTGTGAAGATGGCATAATATCATGTCATCAATTTTGTATTCAGGCACTTCTCTCACTGACTTTAATCATGGAGACAGCAGCTGAATAGCTGAAATAGGGCTGAGAGGATAATAATGTATAAACAAACTACTTTTTAGACTGCAAGAACTGGAATTTATTGCAAGGTATTTCCACATGCTTTGCACTTTAGTAGATTACCCAAAATCCCTTTGCCTCCCTCTCCAATGGAAAGAAAATGCAAAATGTAAAGACCCAAGTAGCTTATAAAAAGTGTGGAAATTCCTTCTTTCCAGAAGAGAAGCAAGAAACTGGTTCAACTCTTGCAGTTTCATCTCTAATCAAACAGTTGTTGTGTTTTGGGCAGTCCTGCGAGAGGGCATTCCGGAACACGGGAATATCCCCGTCACTGATTGGCAGGCTGCCCACTTGAATCGACTTAAAAGAGGGCAGCCTGCCCTGACCGCATGTCCTTAACGCAGCAGCAATTGTAACCAATAAAGGTGTCCAGTTGAACCAGCCTCTGCCTCGTTCTTATGAACCCTCAGTTTACCTGGACATAACAGTGGCGACGAAGTGGGACCACAGAACCACAGGGTAACAGACAACAGCACCAAGGAACTGAACCAAGCCGCTCAACCAGAATCAACTGAAACTCACGAGAAACAACCCGAGGTGCACCAAATTCAAAAAATCCGGAAGAAAAAAATCATAGAAAGCATGACCACCCCAGTCACAAACTCAGTTCCATTCAATCCATCGACTGAATCCTGGGAAGCCTACATGGAGTGCTACCTTTGCTCAAATGATCTAATCGACCTTATCGGACATGAAAATGTGAATGCTGTTTCTGAACCAGTGTGGACCAGCAACATTTGATACAGCTGGCATGATCGCAGTGCCCAAACCATCTTACATGATTCCATAGAAGGAACTGAAGGATGCACTGAAAAATCATTTCACCTCAATCCCAGCCAAGATGGTCAAGAGATTTGAGCTCCTCCATCACAGGCAGAAAGCTGATGAAAATATTAATCAATTTGTCAGTGCCCATCGCGGTCCACTGCAAATTCTTGGACCTAAATAAAAACCTCAAGGACCAATTCATCTATGGCCTGAGGGACAAAGCCCTCCAAAATAGACTAATGAAGAACCCTAAAATCATACTCAAGGTCACCATTGACGAAGCCCACATGTCCAAGACATCAAACATGGCGGCCACTCAGATGGTGAAAATCCCGATGAGGACCCCTCAGCCAAGGTGCCACCAGTGCACCAGAGCCAACAAAGCAACATAGACTCCAACAGCAGCACCGATGAAGACATGCACCGCACATTGAAGTGATCGGAAGGAAACAGTCAAAGGTGTTCCATTTATGGGGGGCCTACATCAGAGCCACCTGCCGATTCCGGGATGCAATATGCCACAAGTGTGGCAAGAAAGACCACATCAGTAAAGTGTGCAGAACCGCAGATCACTCACCCTGACAACAAGACTGCAGATCTTCAGGTAACTACAACAGGCCCAGTCAGAGACACCCGCGCAAGAACCACCATGAGACAAAGAGGCGTGACAACCAACCAACACCCACAAAACAACAGTCGCCAAGAACAGCGATGTCGGAACAAGGAAGCTGATGGTCACCATCAGTCTGGCAAAAATCCTGCCTCATGGAAATCGACACTGGCAATTTCCATCATGTCCTGGCAAACTTTTAGAACAGCAAACCCAAACCTGTGCTGGACGGACATCAGAAGAACAACAACAACCCTGAAAGTCTACCAGGGCAATGACATCTCAATCCTAGAGCATCTCAACATCCTCATAACCTACAACAAGTTCAATGGAACCCTCCTGATCATGGTTGTTAAAACCAATCTACTTACCATCCCTGGCCTAGATTGGTTTAAGGCACTAGACCTCAGGCTGACTGGGATCCATTCAGTTCAGCCTCCTGGCATTGACGACCTGATCTGTGAATTTCAGGATGTTTTTAACGCCAACTAGGGACCGAAGGCAGGGAATACATGCTGGACCTATCTGGTTAAATTGAAGAACTCCACCACAATCACAAGGATCTACCTTCAGTCAAGGCCAGGCCATGCCCAGAGGACTCCAGAAGCTTCCAATGGGAGCTCTGGAGCCTTCCACGGGCATGCCCTCTCCTTCGGTCATCGCCCCATTGACTGAACC
>JANHFO010003038.1:65214-86885 GCA_032468095.1 Pareas carinatus | reverse complement strand
TCAACTTACATTTAGTGACCGTTCAAAGCTACAATAACACTGAAAAAAATGACTTATGACCATTTTCCCACTTATGACTATTGCAGCATCCCCATGGGTCACATGATTTACATTTGGATGCTTGACAACCGACTCACATTTTTGACGGTTGCAGTGTCCCGGAGTCATGTGATCTCCTTTTCCGACCTTCTGGCAAACAAAGTCAATGGGGAAACCAGATTCACTTAACAACTGTGTTACTAATTTGAAAACTGCAGTGATTCACTTAACAAACGTGGTGAGAAAAGTCGTAAAATGGGGCAAACTCACTTAACAATTTTTTCACTTAGCAACATAAATTTTGAGTTCAATTGTGGTCGTAAATTGAGGCCTGCATGTAAAGAAGTAACATAAAAAATATAGATTTTTTTATAGATTTTACAAGATTGTTTACAATGGATGCTTTGTCTTCTGAAACAAGCCAAAGGCCCCATTGAAAATAAACATAAAAGCAATTTCACACATCATACTTAAGCCAGAATTGATGGAGCCAAAAAAATGTGGTCCTTTGGGAGGAAAGTTGGTAGAGATAAATTGAGTCTCGCAGGTACTTAAAGCTGCAGTTTCAACCCACCCACCCTGTTTTCAGTATTGCCCTCAATATGGCAGACAAACCTACTAGGATCAAGGCAGTGTTATATTCCAGTACAGTAGGATAAATTCAAAGAAAGTGCTTGGTGGATTAGTGGAATATATGAATCCTCTTTCAAAGCCATTGCTTTGTGTTAAACAAAGTTTCTTTTATAGAAGACCAATATTTCACCCTGTGGCTCTTATTCAATGACACCCAGTCATTTTCACCTTAACCCACAAAGTTACTATTCATGCAGACTAGACATGAGTTGTTGTATAAACACCTGTAATCTAGGAAAAAAGCATTAAATGAGGCTTTTAATATTAAACGGTCAGTATTTACATTAGCAATAGGCTAAATGATGAAACCTCTCACTGTGGTTTAACACTTAAGCTCCACCTAACCTAAAATATTAAATAAACGAAGCGTTTCCTCACTGCTGCTCTTTTCTACACCTAATGGGTATTCTGACAAATATATTGGGGGAAAAATATTAGATGAGGTATATTTTTTTGAAATGCTGCAAAGTTGTGGAAGTTGTGGAATATTTCCCTGAAGCAATATCCTGTGGAAGCCTAAATATGTGTCTTAAATAGGGAAACTATTTTCTGCATACGTTTTAAATTGTATCTTGACTGCAAAAGCAGTCTTGTGAATACATACACATATTTTTTTACATGATTCCAATAATTGCATTCATTGCTAAATGCTAACTTTCTGACTTGTATCCTCATTAAAAACATGTTTGATGGAAACAAGCCTGATGTAAATTAGAACCATGTCCACTTACCGCTTGTGAAATTTTAGGAGTAAAATATGGCAATTATGGCAAATAAAAATAGACATAGTTTGAAGGGCAGTAAAATAGCTATACAAAGCTACTGTTTAGAAAAATTTACTAATGAACAAGCTGTAAAACCACAAAAGTGGAAGTGAAATTACAGAGTATAGAGTTGGATGGGACCTTGAAGGTTGTTGAGTCCAACCCCTGCTCGTTTTAGGATTAAACTGGGAATGTTAACATAGAATGCCAAATTATAGGGTAGAAGAATGCATTGGAGGAGAAGGGAGAGCCCAATCAGGATATGTTTTCATCTCAATGAAAAGATCTCTACATCTTTTCTTGCTGCTTCGTCAGGTGTATAAAAGACAGAGCTGTGCAAAGATCTGGATCTCCAAAAATTGGAAATAAAAATGTGATTTAGAATGCATATGGGGGCGCCCATATCTTCTTTGGAAACCTGTTAAAGCAGATTTATCATTTTCTGTGCTAACAAGGTTGTCATGCAAAACTGCCAGGACATCCTGGGAAAATATCTGTTGCATTTAAAGTGTGCCTAAATCACATTTTGCTCTTCAAATCTGGTTCTCTGCAAAGTCTTACTCAACGAAGAATAATAGAATTGAAAGGGACGTTGGAGTCAACCCCCTGTTCAAGCAGGGAACCCTATACCATTCAGTGCAAGTGAATGTCCAAACTCTTCTTAAGCACCCACAATTTTTGAAGGCAAGCCATTCTACTAGTTAATTGGCCTCATTGTCAGGACATTTCTCCTTACTTCTAGGTTGGATCTCTCCTTAATAAATTTCCATTCATTAGTTCTTATCCTGCCCTCAGGAGCTTTTTAAATTTTCTTTCTTAATAAAAATTATATTCTTTTCTAGGAAGAGATGGCTATAGGGAAATGTATACTGGTGCAAATTTGTGATGCTGAACAATGTGCCTTCTATTCCATCATTCCTCCTGCAATTAACCCTCCTGGGATTAACTTGTCTTTAAAAGATAAATTGCATGATTTATTCAAATTGTATCATAATCAGAAATGTCCTAAAACAGGGGTGTCAGACCCATTGTGGGCCACTCCTATTACTGCCACAGCTGCGGCGGCCCTCCATCACCACGGTCCCCCATAGACCCCCTCCAACCTCCCTGTGATCCCCGAGGACTCCCCTTGGACCCCCCAGACCTGACTGTGGATCCCCAACACACCCCCACCAATCCCCTCATGATTGAAGACCCCCCACCCATTCTGCTGCCCCTACATCCCAGGGCGCATCTTGCTTGCCGCCATGTCTGGCCCACAGGCCAGATACAGGTCCATAGGCCATATCAGTCCCATGAGTCACATGATTTGACATATATGTCCTAATGATAAATGATGACTGAGTTATTGTAAAACCAGTGGAGTGTAGTTGTTAAACAGCAAGGACATTCTTAGACAATGGGCTCATGAGTGATTTCTGGAGAAAATAACAAAAAGAAAATCACAAGCAGAACAAAGAGCTAACAAATAGACCAACTCTTCATAGCTCCTCTGTATACAAGGTGAGAATTTAAGATTGCCCATAAATGTTCCAGACACTTGCTCCTTGCAAAGAGACTGGAAAAGAATTGTCTCTGATATGTTCTGGGAGATGAGGGAATAGCCATCTTGCTCAAATCATGGTTGACACCTATAAAAGAACACTACTTGGTTTGCATACTATCACTTTTGGAAATTGCTTGTTAACTTTTAGAAATTGTTGGACTGACAAGTCTAAAGGCAATCTGACTTTCCTTCAATTCTTTGTCAAAGAAGTTTTAAATACAGATCTTAAAACTGAAAAATATTTTATTGGAATAAAGAGCAAAAGAGTGTTTAGAACTTTGATTTTGGATTAAGAATACAAATAGATTTATAATAAGATGTTGAAATTAATTATTCAACTTCTTCCCCTGGGAAAATGTTGTTTAATTTTTTTAAAAAATGTTAGAATGGGATTTTTAAAGTTGGACACTAGAGGAAACTCGAAGAAATTAAAGATTACAATAAAAGGAGAACACTTAAATTCAATTTACAATACAGAATGAAACAAAATATTTTAACATTGGACATAGTGAAGGATAGTTTTGAACAATGGACCTGAAGATGATTTTAAGAATGTGTCTCAATAGGAAGACTGTGGTTGAAAAATTATGGAAGAGGAAGAACTTTTATCTGACAAGACTGAGACTGATCTGAAAGTGGATTTAAAAATGACAGGTTAGAAGAATGAAATGGAAAAAGATGCTACACTGGATATACAAAAGAACCTGGCTGATTTCTTAATAATTAAAAGGGATATACAAATAACAAGCTGAGAGAGTGTCCTGGATAATTTTCCTATATTGGAGTTATAAAAGAGACTTATTAAAGTTTTGAAAAATTTTGTGAGAAAGGACAAACCAAAAATAAAAAGAAATCAGCTTCTAGGGCATTTGAAGGGATTAAAAATCATGATTGTTAAACATAAAAAGAAGGCATATTAATTTGGTTTATTTGATCAAGGTTAAAATAGATCATGTTATGATCACTGGCAACAATGGACTTTTGTTGATATCAGGATTGAAATGATGAGGCTTCATGGATTTGTTTATAGGTAAGAGATGGATTATGGAAAGAAGATGTCATTTGTTTTATTCTAAGAAAAGGTGATGAATTACTAAAATTGTTTATACTTATTGTGATGAAGAAGAAAGTTATTTCTGAGGCCTCAAGTGTTCTGCCTGGCAATCTGTACATTTACTTTAATGACCACAACAAGAAGAGCCAGGATTGTGGGCGTTAAGCAAGGCAATCATGTGAGTGCCTCACTTAACAACCCCAGTGACTTATGACTATATTTCGACTCAATTGTGCCTGTAAGTCAAGGACTATCGGTATCTGCCACCATTTGTTCTGTAGGACAATTGCACATGCTTATAAGACCGTATTTTACTCATAGTGCTATTTGGTGCCAGTATGCCTTACTGTTGGATTCATCATTTATTTTCATAGTCCTATCAGTTATAAATAGCAAACAGCAGAAACAAGATGCCTGACAGAAGGATATTACAACATGTTTGTTTCCTCTATTTGACTTGGTGGGAAAGAAACAGAGAGTTAATATGGGGATTTTTTTCACTCACTGATATTGCTGTTGCCCTGCATTGCTGACCTTTCAATTATTTCAGTACTTTTTATACCATGCAATTCTCAAGCAGATTTATATAAACACATGGAGCAATGTGTAGGTTACATGGAAAATAAATAATGGGGGAGAGGCTATTTCAGCAGCTAACTATTATCCAAACACTAACACAAAAACATTGGCTGGGCATCCATATTTTTTTCCAGATGGGAACTGCTGTTATTTAAATATTTGATATGAGTTTTTTATCTTAGTAAAATGACTAGTTTAGTAAAGTGAATCTGTAAGAATTCTACAGAAATTGAAGATAAGTGAGGAAAGCTGAAACATGTTTGTCTCAGTAGAAAGTGCTTCCAGGCCTGGCTTTTTGTGTGTGTAGTTGTGGGCTGTTGTTAAGTGCACAATGTTAACTGGCTATGCCAGAAAAGACATGAGAATAGCTGTGATCTAAGCTGTTCAAGATCAGAAGATCGTGATCAGAAATATATTCTGATTTTATCAAAAAACAAAAGTGTTTAGAAAAGAAGTATATTTTCCCCAGTAATGGGAGAGTTAAAACTTTTAAAAAAGAAAAAACGCTGAAACATGGACATTTAAGCTGTCATTTCCTGAATAATGGGTCATGCTCAGGCTCTGATATATTCCTGGTATGAATGCTATATGTTTGTTTCTCCTTTCATCTTCCTATTTTAATATATTTTTAATTAAATGTTTTAGGTTATTGTAATATAACATGCAGAGGCCAGTGCTATGTCTCTTTAGTCTGAACTGCTGAAATTTGTTTTTGCCTTCAGTCCCTGAGATTACACTCTAATTTCAAACAAATTGCAACTAATTTTAACAAGTTATTAATTCTCCCACCCTTATCATGTTTATAATACACTCTAAATCATTGCTGATAAATGCCCTTGAAATATTTTTGTCTTTCTAGGGTCGAAGAGAGGGGCTGCGGAGAAATAGACAAATTAACATGAACCATTATGCCAATAAGAAGAGTGCAGCCGAAAGTATGTTGGATATTGCTTTGTTGATGGCCAATGCCTCCCAACTGAAAGCTGTAATGGAGCAAGGACCCTCTTTCGGATTTTATGCTCCGCTGATCGTTCTCATCAGCATCTCACTCGCACTTCAGATTGTAGTTGGTGTGCTCCTAATATTCCTTGGTATGTATGGCAACCTAATTATTACTTACTTTGTGCCACATTATAGTTTTGGTACGATTTCTACTTTAATGGAAACTTTTTTTAAAAAAAAATATAGCCAACTCCTCTTTTATAGACTCAGATTTTTTTTCAACCCCCCCCCCCAATTTTATTAGTCTTTTTTAGGTGTTACTTTCCATGTGGATGCAACTAGAGATGAAGTGTAGGGACATACCCACTTGCCTCATCAGTGAATTTCACATGGGCCTATTCTTAATTCCCAGAGAGCTAAAATGAAGGTTGCTATGCCTGCCATAGTTTGAATCCTTTATTGCCAGACAATCAGAAAACCAATGTAATATGCAGGAGGTTCAAACTTAACATTGACATGAGGGAAGTGGATCCAGGGAAACTCACGGGGGTAGAGTCAGAATCATTGACCAGATTAACCTAAGAATTTGATTTTGGGAACAGAAAATCTAATTATTAATAAGAGCAAAGTAGGCAATGAATACTGCCTTGTCTTTTGAAAATAGCATTCATTTATATGACCATCTTGCAGATGTGACTCTATGTATTAAAAATCATGCAAAAAGTAATATCAACAAAAACATTTCAAAAAATCCTATATTGCTTACCAACAGCAAACCCAAAGTAATATCAACAAAAACATTTCAAAAAATCCTATATTGCTTACCAACAGCAAACCCAATCAGTATGCTACAATATTGTAAGATCAAGATCTTATGGGCTATCCAACCTCCTGAACCTCATGTCCTAGAACTCATCCAGGTCTTCAGTAATTTGCCAAAGGCTGGCAGGATTTTGATCACTCTAACCTTTGAGATATGGGCATCCTTGTCTCCAGTAGATATGCATTGGAGAGTTGTAGTGTACTGCTTATCCCTAGTATACAAGAGGAGGAATGAATAGGGTCTTATGTAAAGAAGTATTGTAAGTATAGTCTTCATAATTATGTAATTCTGTGAAATCCCTTGGTGTGAGTAATCATCCAATAGCAATATATAATAAGTACTTAAAAGTCTTGTCTCAAACATTTTTTAACTTTTAACTTCTTTTAACTTTTTAATCTTTAATTTTTCAGGAAACTAATACAAAATTTGTCATGGGAGATAAAAGATATTGGGATATTTTTTAACATTTCTTGTAGGATTTTTCATCACCATTTTCAGAGTTCAGTGTGCATGAATGACATTTTTGCTTTATTTAATACATTTTCCCATACGATGGAATTATTGATTAAAAATGCCACTCGTCCTTCCTGCTCTATGAGGGACAACCAGAAACAGAGGAACCATCATATCAGAAACTTAAAAGGCTCATGACAGATAGAGGGACTTCTTCCAAGACAGTTTTATTGGTTTGAATAGCAATAGCAGTAGCACCTAGACTTATATACCGCTTGACAGTGCTTGACAGCACTCTCTGAGCAGTTTACAATGTCATCATATTGCCCCTAACAATTTGAGTCCTCATTTTAGCGACCTCAGATGGATGGAAGGCTGAGTCAACTTCGAGCCAGTCAGGATCGAACTCCAGACCATGATGCAGAGTTCTAATCATTGCACCCCCAAGGCTTGAATGGAAGGAAATTATTCCTTGCCAGGCCAACACAGATGAGATACTGTTTTAGAGCCACTATTAAAGAATATTCTCAGCTTCTCTTGACCCATACCTCAACACAGCTCCAATATTAGAGATCTTGGCGCTTTATGTGCCAGGTGGGAAGAGACCCCCAAAACAGAACTTCTCTGTTTGAAAGTAAAGATTTTTCTTCCTTTGGTCATCCTGAAACTGTAGAATTGTAATATATAATCATCAGCTCTATGGGTTTGCAGGCTAAAACATAACTTGTTTTTTCAGGGATCATAGATTATCATTCATTTGCTCTGGGAAATTATACATTTGGTGGAAGATTATAGATATTTACTTTTGTGTCTAGCTCAAGAATTGCATAGAAACCTAAGAATAACATTTTTAACCCAATGTATAGATTGAATTATACTCGTCTTCTACCAGAAAGAGTGTACCAAGTATTTTTAGTACACTGTCATTTTATACATGCATATAGTTTTCTCTGCAGTATATATTAAATGGTATTGTATTAAGAAATGAGAAGTAGTCATCCAGTGTTGAAAGCAGGCAGTAATAAAGATATGGTTTATATGCCAACAGTTTGTAATGGTATAATTCAAGAACGTGTGCAAAATAACTTGCTGAATCAGCCTAAAGGCTTTTCAGATTCAGCAATCTTGTCCCATATGAGTTCATGAGATACTAATGGGAAGCCCCAAGAAGAGCATAAAGTTGACTGTACTCTCCTACTCATACTTTTGGGACTGGTATAAACTATGTGTCTTATATTGAAGGAAAATCTGTAGCTTCTGTTATTCTGGCTCTGAGTAACCTCAATGTATCTTTGAAAAAATGGTCTCTGGTCTTATTCTTTCAACTTCTTTCTTGCCAACCTTCTCTTTATTTAAACATTTCACTTTCAAAATGAAATGCGACTGTTTTAAACTTCATAGATAACCTCATAGATCAAACAGCCCTGTGAGTACGGTTTCTAGTTAGTTGAAGTATACTCACGTTTTATCTAAAATCTTGTGCACCAATTCAATTTGAATCTATAGTCGCCTTCCCATTGATCAGTTCTATTACCATTTATTCGATGTCAGATGTATTTTGAAAGATTATCTCTCTGAAGATAATTAAGATTAGCTCTCCTTTGCCTGCCTTATAGATTTCATTTTCCATTACAAAATTATCTTCAGACTTTTGGTTATTATATCAAACTATAATTTTTTTTTGAGGTCTGATATTCTCACAAAAGGAGTCTCCGAAGTCCTTTAGTCTGATTTCTTGCTTGCGTCATATGCAATTATTATATGTGGGAATGTTATCCTCTTGAGTTTTCCAGCTTATAAGTCCCTGTGCCTTCTTTGATGTAGAGAGCATTAAATTCCTTCATTGTCACAAATAATTTCACCTAGATCTGAATGCAGTCTCAGTGGGAATGTTCTCTGTGCCACATATCCACACCTAGACATCAAAAGACAGCTTTTGGAGGACACGGCTGCTTTAATACATACAGGAAAGATGCTTTATCCACACTAACGTATTCTGTGAAACATATGTTTTGAATACTTTATAAATATCTGGGGAATAATATCTGGAAGAGGCAGGGCTGTGTGGGGATGAAACATTGTTCTCCAACAGGCTCTCAGTGGTGAAAAAATTCCTGGTACAAAGGAATGGGAGATTAAGCATGGGAGATCGATACAATTGACATAGTTATCCTTATGCTTTGGTCATACTGATAAGAAGAGAATAAGAATTATGTTTCTTGCATTGATTGTTCTGCATTATCATGTTGAGAGGGCTCCAATATACAGTGTTAGCTTTTACTTTTACTTTTTTCCCCGTTATTTTCTTTAGAAGACACTGACTTGTCAATAGTCCTGTAAATTATAGGGTAAAAAGGGGAGGAAGGAAGTTGACAGCTTAACTACTAGAATGTGTTTTTCTGCCTCTTTTCCTCCTTCTTCCGCAGTAGCTTCCTTTGATCATATTCCAGGTCCATGTTTTTTGCAGTTGGATTGTATGCTTTTTCTTTCTGGTTTTTAAATTGTGGGTACTGGGAGCAGTTTATATCTCTCAACTTCTTTATTTTACAGACTGAGAGAAAACAGGAGGAGGAGAGGAACTGATTGTCTTTTCTGTTCTCATGAAATCAAATGAACTTTAGTGCACTTGAAAATGTCAGGACGTCGTACCCAGATTAATGTTTAAGGAAAGACAAGGAATAGCGTAAATGAAAGATTTTCCATTTGAGTTGAGAATGTGTGGAAAAGTTTCCTTTTGGATGCACTATAAACCAGGGGTATTTTTTTTTGGAGGGAGGGGGAATCAGAAACATTTAGGATGGCAGCTGTGCCAGTGATATCAAAGACCTGCCCCCTTTTTATGTGCATTGTGACAGATGCAGGAATAAGGGACAGGACATGATCATTAACTTGCTTTTCCAAAATTTCCCCTCGGTGTTCCTGCTATAGATTTTATCTGCAGAAAACCCTATGTTAATCGCAAGAGCTTTCTTTTTGAAATGAAAGAAGAAACATATAGTAATCTATCCAAAATGAGAGCAATTGCTCTAATCTAAAGGTTAACATTTCCCGATATATAAGAACAGTTTCAAGTTCAGCTTTATACAGGATATTTGCTATTCCCTCTGAAAGCTTAGAACTTGGCATTGTTCATACAGAAACTTGAATTTGAAAGTTGCTCCATTGCCATGGAGAAATCACCACATATGAACTCTAAAACTGGATGACTCCCTTAATATGAAAGGCTCTTAATACACTGGTTGATGTTCCTTTCTAAGAACTTGGCCTGGGAAAATACCTGAATTTTGTTAATCTCAACTGAATGCTAACTCCTGGAAAATGTGTTGTGTAATAGTGGTGATTCTGTGATGTCTATGCTTCTGAATTTCATGAAGTTTACTTCCACTTTTTAGTTCTTGTGGTTTCAAACAGGAAGAAGGTTGTCGTGGCTAGGTTCCACAAGGCTAGGTATGAACAGAATTCATCCTTTTCCTCACTGTGACCCTATTTGCCATTGTTATTATATAAAACGCGCTTTTAACCCTAAAAAAAAGCAATGCTGGGAAGTCTGTTGCTTAATGGAACAAAGAAAAGAAGTTCCCAACTTGAGCTAGAACTAAATTAGTCAGATTTCAATCTGTATTTCCTCTAAATATTATTTTTTTTAAAAAAATAAAATTTAATAATTAACCAAATTAAAATGTGGAATATTCACTGAATACAGGCTGAAATTCTAAACATACTACTATAGCAATAATATTGACAACAATGTATGCCATATTCTAACAGCATAGCAAACAGTCATAAGAGGAGGAAAAAAATCAACAAAATTCTTTAGAAGGAGGCATTCATTGTCTTGTGAAGTGCCTCTGAAAGTCTGCATAGTCCTGGGACTTGGGATTTACATCTGAAGTGGGGAAAGTTGCTTGGAGGTAATGGGAGGGACTCATCATATCTGTTGGCACTTTGTTAAGACGCTGCACCGTTTTCTGGGTTGGCTCCATGGCAGAACAGTCCCAGTAAAATACAGTTGAATAAAGGAGCCGGTGGCAGTACGGCCTGGCAGATTGCTCCCTTAAGTATCCACAAAGAAATTCTTTTCTGAAACCAGCAAATAAGTGGAGAAATTTTGGTCCTTAAAAAAAATCAATTTATTTCAGGGTTGTCAGCAGTATATGGCCAAAGAATTCAAGATGCTGGCCTTGAGGGTGTGGTTGATTTATTATTTAAGTGTATTGCATACAGACATCCTAGCATCTTTTCTTTATCATTCTTTGAATAACTGTGCAGGAAGGAGTGAAAAGACAGGCGACTGCAATTTCAGTGTCTGATTAGTGAGCTGCCAAAGGGCTTCTACTCCTGGACAGGAAACTAATAGACTGAATAAATTCACATATATGTAATACTCTTCTTCAACTGTATGTAGATATTGTTCTGATTAATAAATGCAGCTCACCTAATGGCATTTTTTATGATTACTGAATTTGGTTTTTGTTGTATTTTATTTCAATCAGCAGACATTAAAATACAACTATTACCATATGGAAATCCCTTTCGTTTGAGGTTAAAAAGAATCTTCATACTCAAATTGCTTGGGCACCGCTAAACTATTGGAAATAAAGGCCAACTTTGAATTCGAAATTAGGAGCAAATAATTTATACAATATGATATAAGTTTATAAGATAAAATATAAGGGAAAATGTAGGAAAGAAATAGGAGAAAAATAGATCACAGCATCAAGATTACGATAAAACCTGTTTTACCCTGAATTTCACTTTGTGAAATAATCCCTAATTTGTCTGTTTCACAGATCTTGCATATTGAAATTTGGATTTGATGATCACTTACACCAGAGTGACTCCTGAGATTAAACTGTCTTTGGTTGCCCCAGTTACAGCAACTGGGGGTTGAGAGAAAGCTGTAGTTTTCCTGTTTGCTCCACTTCATTGCCACAGGTTCTTCTGACCTGTGTAATAGTGTTTTGTGTAATATGTCAGATAGATGTTCAGCATTGCAGCTGATGGCTTCTTTGTTTTATGGGCTAGAGCAGCAAAAAAATCTTTTAAATCTTAATAAGAGTTGTGGGGTTGCAATGGTTAGAATGCAGTATTAAAGGCTAACTCTGCTGACAGCCAGGAGTTCGACTCTCACCAGCTCAAGGTTGACTCAGCCTTCCATCCTTACGAGGTTAGTAAACTGAGGACCCAGATTGTTGGGGGCAATATACTGACTTTGTAAACCGCTTAGAGAGTGCTGTTAAGCACTGTTAAGCGGTATATAAGTCTAAGTGCTAATACTATATTTCTGTTTCAATCCCGACAAGAGATCTTTGGAAATTTCCATTTTTTAAAATTTTTAATTTCCAAAAATAATAAAGATTTCTTCTCGTTCACTTTCTAAACATGACCTGTAGTTAATACAGATAGTCATTGACTTACAACCATTCATTTAATGACCATTTAAAGTTACAACAGTCCTGAAAAAAATGACATGACCATTTTTCACTCTTACCATCGTTACAGCATCCCCACTGTCATGTTATCAAAATTCAGACACTTGGCAACTGGCACGTAATTATGATGCGATACACCTTTGCGACGTCCTGACAAAGTCAACGGGAAGCCAGATTCACTTAACAACCGCGTTACTAATTTAACAACTGCAGTGATTCACTTAAGAATGGTGGCAATAAAGGTTGTAAAATGAGGCAAACCCCACTTAGCAATTGTCTTGCATAGCAATGGAAATTTTGGACTCAATTGTAGTACTAAGTTGAAGACTACCTGTAATGCCATATTATGAGAGTCAGGAAAAAAACAGACAGTTTAATTTTTTTTGCTCTTCTGAATCATAATCATTTGTATGCAACTCTTTAATTAAACAGAAATCTCTTTGGCATGCTATTTTGAAGTGTTACTTCCTCACATTGACCTCTTCATCTCCAAAAGTAATTGTTTGTTAGTGAGAATATAATCTCTTTCTTGTTCTTTCCTTTTAGTTAAATATGACCTTAATAATCCTGCAAAACATGCCAAATTGGACTTTCTCAATAACCTTGCCACTGGACTGGTGTTTATTATAGTAGTTGTCAATATATTTATCACTGCTTTTGGAGTTCAGAAACCATCTTCCGCAGAACAGAAGACATAAAAAGTAAGTTCCGGTTTAGAACCGTGTCTTATAAAACAGGAATTCTTTGTCTGGGAAAGAAAAATCTGTTTCTTCTTGTAGAAAAACATTTTTATATGTCTACAGTATCTATGTATCATACAAGTTATTATTATAGGTGAATTCAAGAGTAATACTATTGCTTATTTCATATCTGTGCCCTAGCCACAGTAGAGATTGCTTTACTCTCACGAAAATCATAAATTTATGTCTTTCAATTAATTTCCCCATTTTTAATTAATTAAATTGCACATGGTTAAACTGTAGGACAACTGGACCTATTTTGGTTAGTCAGTATTTCAGAAACTATCTTGTTTATATGTGGCCAAATGTTAAGATACACAGAAAAGAGTTTTTATGTTCCAGGTGACTATAGGAAACAGGGCCATCTTGATTATGGCAGTGTGATTATGGAAACTATCCCACCAGGACACTATGTTGGTAGTTATAATGATCTTATTTTAGTTCCACATTTTAAAGCTAATCTCAGAAATTGTGGGTGCTTCATTACTAGGTTTTTTTTAAGAAGAGGTTGACAGCCACTTGTCTGAAATGGTATGGGACCATGGTGGTAAACCTATGGCACGTGTACTGGAGCAAGCACGCATAGCCCTCTTGGCTGGCACGTGAGCCAAGTCACCCCAGAGCCGTATATGCTCAGAGCCAAGTCACCTCAGAGACACGCATACTCAGAAGGGAGTAGTGGCGCCAGGCTATGACATCACTACTTGTCCGGGCACTTGGTGCTCAGAAGGTTAGACATCACTGGTATAGGGTGCCCTGCTTGAGTAAGAGACTTCTGGGTTTCTCTCAACTCTGTTATTCTGTTTTGTTTTTTATCTAGATTTTAAATATGTTTTGATGGATAAGTAGGATTTATGGAAATGGAAAAAGATTTATGGAAATAAGCCAGAATCAACTGAAATTGGTTATATTTCCCAGACCACAACTAAAGCAAACCATTGTTTGTTCAATGGTACAGGTAACAACAAATCTCAGTTTGCTGAAAACAAATGCAAAGCTTCTGATCTCTGTGGGACCAATATATAGAAAAAGATGAGAAGGAAGTTTATGAATCCAAAGCTTACTCATGATACCTTTCTAGTATTGTAATGAAAATACAGTCAGATTGTGGAATTGGTTGGGAGAAGTGGTTTAGGCCACCAAGTGCAGCATTGCTCAAGTTGTAGGAAAAAGTTTGGAATATGAAAAATGATCAGCACCAAACACTCTTATGGGCACCTCCATTGAGCTTCATGACATTTTGCTCCCTTAAGAACACTGATCGCTTCAGTTCATTTTTGCACAACTTAATTGCTTAAAGTCCATGCTTTCCCATCAAATAGTGATTCTGGGAAATAAGTATGTACAAGGCAACTATAGGACAGTGCTTTCTCTTGTCTTGTTTTAGATTTATTTTATGTCACTTTCTCTATAGAAAGTGATCTGAGTATTTTGTGATGAAATGAGGAAAAGGAATTGCAGGGGCTACTTTAAATGAAAATAATCAAGCTGCATAGATCCTTTAACTGGTTTTTCAATTTTTCCTTTTTTTCCCCTTCAGAGCCAACATTCTTTAAAATTCTGAAGACTGTTTCTGTACTTTGTGCCAGTTTCGCTTGAATGAAGAAACTCAACCAGCCTGTCTTTCTTTCAGAATCAGAATTTATTGGTTAAGTATGTCTGGACATACAAGGAATCTGTTGATTACACACAAGGAATTTCAGTTGGATTATTTACCAGACCATTTTATGTAACTTCTTAATCTTATAAAAATGATGGAGGAAAACTGAATTTATTTTGTAGTATAAGGAATTGCAACCAAAGACGCATGCACTGAACTTTCCACATAAACCCAATAGTATTGCTTCAGGAAAAACTGCAGTGTAAATCTCTGAGACTTTCTTATGACTATTGAAGCTCGGTCCCTGTGCCTTCAGAGAAATGCTGAACCAAGAAAGAGAGCATTTATATTTGAAAGTGTGGACTTCGCATAGGTAGGGAAAGAGCCAAGTACATTTCAGCATTAAACAACAATTTTGTCTACAAGACTTTCAACTCTCAACGAATTATGTAGATAAAACACCAAACTGTTCATTATTTGTAAAATTTCATATATAAATAATTATATCTGGTAGGATGCTATGGATAAGAACAAACTGAATGGAATCAATGTGCTGGTAATGTTAGGACAACAAACATTTGTTTGCAGAGACCACTTTCCTTTAACTAATTTTCACCAATAGTCATTCCAAGTGTTCCAAAGAGGTGGATGTCCAACCTTTTTTTTCCAAGTAGAAATATGTATTGTAAAATTTTGTATTGTTTCATTGATACTGTAATCTGTATAGAACAACTGTGATAAGTGAAGCCATGCAGTATGGCTTGTAAACCATGATTTATGGCTGATAACATTTTTTGAACCCAGCCAGTTAGTTATTCAATAAGTCATGGTTAATTCAACTATAGTCTAGCATGATGACCTTACTATGTAAACTAATCACAACTTAATATACAGGCATTATAATATAGTTTTATTTTTTATTTCTTTCCTCTGGAATTGCTGTGTATTACAGATTTTGATCAATTGCTTAAGAGACTATCTTTATATAGTACTTGATCGGAACAATTTGCTTGTCTGACTCCTGCAGTGGATAGACAATCACTAGAATGATGATGATAATGATATATACTCATGTTACTCACAAACAGAATAAGTACAGGGATAATCGGGTCATTTCACCCTGACACTTGTGAAGAACAGGGATATTATTCCTTTTGAGGTTGTCATTCTAAAAGAATCCCAAAATGGTGCTGCACCTCTTGTACTCCTTTCTATTCCTTTTGTACACAATGTCAGTGAGGAATATCTCTCTGTGCTCATTTTGTGCAGTCACTCTAGATAGCGAGATGGATGGCATATAAATGTAATAAATAAATTTCACATATGGCCCATCTTTACTAAATATTTTCTACTTTAGTAAGGATTACTTCTCACTAAAAATCTTGATAGGTCTATCTTATTTGTATTGAGGATACCGTGTCAATGCTTGAATAGGAACTGCCAAGGTTTTCCTCACTTTTTCTACTTCAGTGACGTAGCTTTTCATTCAGAGGGAAAGCCCATTCTAGAATGCACCTCAGAGTGCCTACCTCTTCATGGATTTTTCCAGCACAATTCAAAGACCATGGTGCATTTTTCTCTGGTCTGGACTGCTAACTTTAAAAGTGTAAAGTAGAAATAGAAATGCCCATCCTATGTACAAAATTAAAACCAAACTTTTGATATATCCAATTTTTCTTATTCTCATCATCTCATTCTCTCTTTTGCTTTTTTAAAAGTCAATCTACATAGGTAATAATGATTTAGAAAGAAAGTATCTTTAATGAAATCAGTTGAGTCAGGAAGTTAAGCTTTTTCAGAATACGCTTTTCCTTTAGAAATATAGTGAACATTTTTCCTAATTTATCATTGGTGAGCACAAACGCATCCTATTTTTAGTTACCTACAGATCTAATGTTATTAATGTGTTTTGTTTTTTTCATTTTGATTCATTAAATGAATGCATTTTAAAGATATAATATATAGCACTTTATTGTAGACACAGGATAGAAGCCATTTCATTTACCATTTCAGATGCTGTATTTTTCTACTAGTAAACTCATAATCATAATAATATGATTATAGAGAGTAAGATAATTACTAAGAAAAATAGAGAACAAAAAGGACAGAATTTTATTTGGATATCTGCTTTATTTTCAGTGAAAATAATTGGATTTTATTAATAAGAAAGTTTTTCTTTTGTTCAGTTGCAAAAACAGATCAAAATTTTAAAGAATGTTGGCTTACAGCTACTGCCTTTATAAATTGTGTGACTAGAGTTGCTTCCTCTGCGTAAGAGTCAGCTGCAATCCTGTACATTCTTGCCAGATAGTAAAGCCGGAAATTAAGTGGGCTTACTTCAGCAAGAACAGATATTTTTCTTAGATTATATTTTTAATAAATTGTATTAAAATGCAGTATAATCAGAGAATGTTTAGTTGTTTTTCAGAGTTATTTGAGATAAAATCCGATTCATACCTAAAGATAACAATGGTTCAGGCACTACAAATGAGGAATGTTCTAAAATAGAATATCAATTCATGTTACAGATTTTTGCAAGGTATTTTTTACAGCATGCTGTTCTGTTTGCCTGATGTTGGTATTGGGGTAAACTAGGAACATCTGTGAGGGTGTGGTGTGTAAACAGAGAAAGAAAGAAACAACAAGTGAAAGACAGACAGAAAAAGAAAGGAAGGAAGATGAAAGAAAAAGAGAAAGATAGCTCTGACTATGCAATCCATGCAATCCTGTCATTAACTGATAAATCTAAATTAGCTGGTCTCAATCTGGCATACTGTGCATGGCTTGAATTACATGAGTCAGTGCATCCGAAGTATCTTATAAAAAAATTGTACTAAAGGCACAACTGGTCATGATTCTGATTTATATTCACATTAGAATTCTGTACTAATATTGTTACTGTATTACACTGTTTTAATTAATTTTCTTTTCACTGCTGGTCAATAAAGAGTTTTGATAAAAGTGCACAGCATTTTTTATTTAGGCACCACTGATTATGATTCATTTAAAACAAAACCTGGCCTGCATAGTCAGGATAACATCAGCTGTGTATCTATTATCTGTATTAGTTTTAAGTGGAACATATCTAGGCACAGGGATTTGGCTGGTTCTAATTGGCTTCCTCCTTAAGGAAATTTTCTGTAACATAGGAACACACTTATCGGAAAGACAGGGTTTAAACACAACAGATAAGTAATCTACTGTCATTGAAAAAATGACAGTAGATTACATATATGGCCTATGCTTCTCTTAACTTGCGGCAGATCGTTGGACAATCTAAACCATTGTTCCATCCATCTCAGCCAATGTCCGCACATATGCAACAGACTTATGCTTTATCTTTTAGATTTACTTTCCATGTATCTCTTCATTTCACCATTTCCCAGCAATTCTCTGAGGGCTGTTGCGAAGCGAGGCTAGGGGAAGATTATGACATGTTGCAACCTTGAACGGTTGCACTATGTGCACCTCTCTTCATGTTTATTTTGGATTCTATAATATGGTTCAGCCAGGCATGATTGGTTGGTTCTTTAATTCTTTATTTATTTGACGTACATATATTCTGCTGTTCCTGCAGGAACTCAAGATAGGTAATGGGCGAAGAGAACTGTCTGATCCAAAGTCACTCAGTGATCTTTCATGACTGACTGAATTTGTATCTTAGATTTCTCTCTAATCTTCAACCAACATATAGCACATTACCTCTATTGTATGAATTGAGGTATTCAATAAATCCAATAAACATAACAATAAATCCAATAAGCATGAGAAACAAAGATACAGGAGCTGAAGTAGCACTGACTCTCTTCTAATTTCCTAGCTCTCTTAGAATTCATGATTTGACTGGATCTTTTATCGGCGCTTCCAATTAAGGTACTATCCTCTACACAATCATCAAATTTTGAAGGTCATCCTCCATTGGCAATTGGGATTGTCCCACAGCATCTTCTACTCATTAAGAAAAGCAGCACGAAAAGCAGTCTGGAAGCACTCTGAATCACATCTAGGCAGTCTTTTGTGCATTTAGACAGAGGTCTCATTTGCTGATGTGAGCCTCACTCCCAGATAAGATTGCAATAGGATTGTAACTTAAGGATCTCTAAACCTCTAGGCACAGTGACCCTCTTATTTTCTTTCACATCAGCTGGAGGTTTTTTTTCCCTCCCAAGCATTTTATTAAATCAGCTCTTTTTAACCTGGGATTGTGTTCTCTGCCTTCTCTTACCCTCTGCCTATCTCACATGTTCATGACTTTCCACTTTGAAGCAAAGTTTCCCATTCAGCAACTTTCATTTCCTTTTCCTTGGCCAATAAAACTCAGTTTGAATAGCAGGAAAGACTTGAATCAAGGAGTACTGTTCACTCAAAATAAAGCATGGTCATTCTGTTTTTGTGCCCTGTTCCACTTCCCACAAGCAGATTTCACAGTTAAAAAACACTTCTTAGAAGTGTGTGTCGTTTTACTCATTAGGAGAACGCACACAAACATGATTGTAACAGCTTTTCAGTAATGGACAATGTTTCCACAGTTCAGGAGGAGGAGATTCCTCCAGCCCCAGAGAATATAACTGATTTGTGCCTTTCAGGGTTGGGACCAACTGAAGCTTCAAGAATGGAGTTTGGCAGAGGCGTCTGCAACGCGTGTGTTAGAATTTGTTGCATAAATAAAATCCAGAAAGCACATCCAGGTAACTGATGCAGCAGGATTCATTCATTAACTTCTCTTTATACATATAATAACACTAGCTGCCGGTACCTGTGCTCCGCTGTGGGGATTACCAAGAAAATTGAATATTGGATAAGAAAATAGAAGCATGCAATCAATGTCTTGGCCAGATTTCCCCCCCAATCCCCATTTTGTAATTTTGGGGCCTGCTGGTCCTATCCAGCCCCGTACTCACCTGCCCTGCTGCTCCTCGTCCATTTGGAGATTAGAGTGTTGTAATTGTGCTCTCCCGAAAAACTCAAAATCAAACAACAAGCTGTGAAAGCTCTCCAATCAGGAGAAAAGTAACAAACAATGTTGGATATTTTGTCCAATTAGAACCCTCTAGCCATCCAGAATAAAAATTTTAAAATGACTTGCTTAAAAATTAATATTTTGATAAATTCTTTCTTAGTGAACACCTAGATGCCAAGATGAACCTATGTACCAAATTTCATGTTTGTAGCTTGTATAGTTTTTGAGATCTGGTGATGAGTCAATCAGTCAGTTTTTCACATTTATATATCGAGATATGAAACGTGTACAATACCAAATGGTTCATCTACCATAACAGAGAATTACAGGCAAAGCGAACGGGGACAGAATAAAGGACTAAGCAGAAGAAAGGACTAAGCCATGCCCAGACCTTTTTATTTCAGTTTCCAAACAGTTCCTATTGACTGATCTGTTTTCATGTAACATTACAGCTCATGAATATTTTGACAGGTTGGTGGTCAAAAGACCCAGAATGATGGTCACAAACAGATGGCAGCCAGGGTAAATCAGCTGTCACGGAATGGATCCTGAATGTGAATTCTCCCATCTAAAGTAGGCTTTTTCAAGGGGGGGGGCACTGCAGTTTAGTTTTTCTGCTGTTCTCATCAGAGTGACTTTCCAAGAGTGGCCAAAAGCCAAATAAGAACTGATAAGAATCTCAGTTGGAATTTGGGGAGCCAAGCTAGGAACCACTGGGGGCTACATGCAATAGAGATTTGATTAGTGAAGGAATCAACGACCAGCCATTTGTGTGATCAAAAGATGTCTGCCTCTCTGGGCAAAGTTTATTTCCTTAAGTAGTTTTACAAGCAGCAAAAAGCAAAAGCCAGCAACAGCATTTCTATTGGTCAATTCTTCCCTCACATCCATCCCCCTCCATCCCCCTTCTTCAGAACATGCCTCATTTCTCCCCTCTTGGGCCCTTCCTTAGAGCTTACCAACCAAGAAGCAGTTTTCTACTCATCTTGGCAGTGATAATCAAGAAGGTGAAGTCATACAGACCAGAACAAATAACAGGAAAAGAATGAGATAGCTGGAGCGGATTGTATTGAGAACGGCAATTTTCTGTTCATGAACTCTCTACGACCTTACCCACAAGTTATATTTCATGAACAGTGATCCATAGTGTGGGATGTTGTTGCAGAGACTTGATGTGTCAGGGAAGATCATATGGGCATAGGAATCCACCCCCAGGTCATTCAGGATTTCATAGGACAAAGCCATTGCTCTGAAATTTGTTTGAAAATGATTTAGAATCCATTCAAATGCCAGACTTTTTGTTCCTGGAGCAGCATATGAAAGGATAGACTGAATTGCCATTGCTTTAAATGTCCTACTTTCAGGCCTTTACAACTAAATGTCAGATGACCAAGTGTATTTAAGCAACTGTATTTCCTGATACACATTAAGTTTTACTCCATGCTGATACAAGTTTCAATAGAGAACAAATCATGAATAATAAAATACCCTAAGCTTTTATTAGGCACCTTGGGACCACACTCATTATAATGCTTACTTAGCTTTTTAGAAGTGGGTGAATTAAAATGAGAGCATACTATTGCTATCTTTATTAGTCCAAAGTCTCAAGTACTGTTTTACAGTGTTAGTCTCTCATGAGCCGATTTTAATTCCCTGAAGCACACGACCTGCTATAATTTACTGGAAGAAAAATCCATTGTGAGGGTAAAGGTATTTAAATCATGCTATTAGCTTGACGCTAAATGCACTCTAAATATGACTAGATCAAGAAATCTGACTTTTGGACAAAAGCCGTTTATGCTTAGGAAAGAGCAATAATTAAAATCATAGCCCTGAACAATGCACAAATGCCGGTTGTTCTATGTCCATGCTCACATCTTAAGCCACATCTTGCATGGGTTATATTGGGAAAAAAAACCTCGTACTGCTAGAAACCAATTAAATGCTAGTATTTGTTGTGGTCTCACACATATGAATTTTGGGATCAGGAAATGCTCTAATTAACCACTCTCATCATTCAGAGCTAAGAAATGGCTCTTGGGATTGAAAATCTTGCAAGATGCTTTTCCATATCTGCCATGCTTGCTACCGTGTTTTCCCGAAAAT
>JANHFO010003038.1:42856-55880 GCA_032468095.1 Pareas carinatus | reverse complement strand
GCTGAGCAACTCCCACCTCTTCTGGCTTCATTCCCAGGAGGGAGATTTCTTTGCAGAAGGAATTTCAGACCTTGTAAAATGTTAAGACAAGTGGTTCCATTTGAATGGCGATCATGTCAAAAAGTAACACCACATTGTAGTTTTCTAATGTGTATAATAAAAGTTCTCCATCTATGAGTGTCTGTCATTGATAATCAAACGGAGGTTTTTTTCTAAATTGCCCTCCTATCTTCATGACTTGCTTATTTCTATACATTTGCTTGAATACTATTGTGGGATCATTTTCAGAGACACTTGGGAGTTTGTTGCTGTTGCTCTTGTTAAGTGGTTTTCTTTCTTTTTTGCCTTTATCAGCATAATTCCTAGAAAAGCTAATTGTATCAATAACAATTGATATATGCACAGGTGGATGATAAGCAGCCTCGGCTAATGGATACGCTTTTTAAAAATTATGACCTTAACTGTTAAAACTAAAAGAGAGAAAACAAAAACATGTAACAGATTTTAGAGAAGTTAGGGCATCACTATGAAACAGTAACTTCTTTGACGGTTGCTTTACCTGAATACTTCTGTCAATAATATTTTAGTCTATAGCTAGTCCTCAGCTTACACGCATTGGTTGAATGACTGTTTGAATTTGCAATGTAAATTATAACATGTTAGACATTATGAAAAGTGCCTCAATTTGAATGGTGGTGATGTCAAAAAATCATGGAATGTTGAAGTTTTCTAATGTGCATAATCAAAGTTCTGTATCTGCAAGTGTCTGTCATTGATAACATAATGGAGGGTTTTTTTTCTGAATTGCCCTCGTATAAGATAGATATCCTAGGACCATGATCTGCTACAAATAGTCCTCATCCTATAACCAGATTTGAGATAAGAATTTCCATTGCTAAGCAAAGCAGTTGTTAATTGAGTTGCGTCCAATTTTACGACCTTTTCCGTCACTGAACATTAAGTGAATCCAGCTTTTCCCATTGACTTTGCTTGTTGAAACCCAGCTGGGAAGATTGCACATGGCATTCGCACCACCCCTGGGATGCTGCCAATCATCATAAATATGTATCAGTTGTCAAGAGTCTACATTTTGATCATGAGATCATAGAGGATGCTGCAGTGATTGCAAGTGTGAGGACCTATCATAGGTCACTTTTTTTCAGGCCCATTGTAACTTCAGTCACAAAACAAAGGATGGTAAATTGAGGTATAAGCTCGTGTATTCATTTCATGCTGCATACTTGATTTCAGAGTTAGGAGGCCAATCCCATTACAGAATCTTTCCTTCTATAACATATATTTTCAATTCTTTGCATGGTGAAGGATAAACTAGCATTCTCATTTTGATATTCTGTTATTTATTTCTTTATTAATGTGAAAAAGGATTGCTGGCTATATCGTTTTTTACTCGCAAACTTTAGTTAGTTACTGTATATGGAAACTATTTATTACTTTGCTCGCTCTTTATATGAGTCAGACATTACTCTTAGTTTTTTTCTTACTTTCCGTGGCCTGTCATTTGGAATATTTCAGATCTTGCACAGAGATTTTATCCTACATTTTATTGCTACTTTCCTGGTTACATCAGTTTGAAATATAGTTAATCTACCGCTTTGGAACTAGGCATGATAACAATAAAAATATATATCTTCTTTTGAAGAAAAATTTTCAGTGCCTTGAAACTAGTTGCCCCAATAGCATTCTGTATTTATGGATAATTTTCTATTTATTACCTTCTGAAACAGTGGCTACATGTAAGGCATATTATCTGAGCCAATTAGGAAAGGAAAAAAGCTTTAAAAGGATAAAACATTAAATCTTTTTTTCCAGCTCAAACGTTCTCCCTTTATTAAGACTTCTAAAAAAAATACTGTAGTTATTTAAAAGAATTATTTCTGTAGTCTTGCTATTTGCAGAAATTGCTGCAGGGGTAGTTAACTAGAACACAGAAAACAGCTACCACAAGGAAACAGCTCTTCCCGAACCCAATTTTAAAACTACTTCTGTGGCGAACAAGATAAGTTTAATTCTTTGTAATCGCATGGCAAAATGGCGCAAATTTATGAAATCTTAACAAGATTTAAAAACAGAGTTTCATCAAATAATCCATGTGCCTTAGAAACATAACACACCATGGATATTTCAGATCTGTAAGAGAAAAAAGAATGAAGAATAGATTCTGAAAATCTTGGGTGACTTTATGTTAACCTCTGTTCCCTTTAGAAAGAAAGTTATAAGGCTCTGAAAGAGATTATCCAGTTTGAATCAAGATATGGAAGGACATTTGTCCGTGGTTTAGATTGCAGGAAAATAGAAGTATTTTAAGTTATAATAAATACATTTACAGGTAGTTCACAACTTATGACTGCAACTAAGTCCAGCATTTCCATTACTAAGCGAAGCAGTTGTTAAGTGAGCTTTGGTCCATTTTATGACCTCTCTTGCAACAGTTGTTAAGTGAATCACTGCAATTATTAAGTTAGTAAGATGGCTGTTAAGTGAATCTGGCTTCCCCATTGACTTAGCTTGCGAGAAGGTTGCAAAAGGAGAATCTCATGATCCCAGGATACTCCAACCGTCATAAAAATGAGTCAGTTGTCAAACATTCAGATTTTGCTCAGGTGACCATGGAGATATTGCAATGATTGTAAGTGTGAAAAACGCTGATAAGTCACATTTTTTTCAATGCCTTTGTAACTTTGAATGGTGGTAAATCAAGGATTACCTGTACTTGCAGGAAAATAAACAAAAGTAGTTTAAGTTATAAAAAAACACATTTCTTGTTGTTTTAATGTTTTACTTTTACTTTTACTTTTACTTTTACTTTTGCTTTTGCTTTTGCTTTTGCTTTTGCTTTTGCTTTTGCTTTTGCTTTTACTTTTTTTCAACAAGGCTCTAAGATGCCAAGCACACATATTTCGCAGGCACAGTTATGGTTAAGGGCAGAAACACACTTACAGAAACATTTAAGCTGCTTCTGTCTATTGCAAGAAGGCCAAATTATGCAGGTCTTTAGCCAGAAATTGTGATTTGAGTGGAACCCATACCACCTACAAAACAACGGGGTATTTCCCAGAATATTCCCCAACGTCTAACAATTTTAAATGTCTTCCTCCAGCATCAGCTTCTATTCTTAATGATTTCAAAAATCACCATATCGCTGTATAAAGCTTTCCCTTCTCATTTTGCATCTCAAAAATAATTGCCAAAGAACAGATGTGTAGCATTTTCTTTATGAAAGAAGCCCGAATACATTCCAGAAGAGAAAGCAGGCAATTTGAATATAAGCAGCATTTCAAATAATATTTCCCTTGTTCTGTCAAAGATACAGCATATATCTTTCGATCTCTGATTTTGGCTTTAAAACATAATTAACATATACGCAAAAAAATCTTACAGCCATTATAGAGACATTCATAAAGTGTAATTACTTTCATGTCAGCAGTCCTGAAAGTCCAGCCTCTTGCTTCCGGACTGTGACAAAAAATATGCTGAGTTGTGCCCATATACAAGCACAAAAGAAAATGACAAAGATACAGATCATTTGCAGATCTTAGCCCAAACTGACTTTGAACATTACTAAGTACAAAACATTCCCACTTAGAATTTTACCACTGGGACTTTTTAATATATATTAATGCAAATGATGTTAGCAATAGCAGTTAGACTTATATACTGCTTCACAGTGCTTTATAGCCCTCTCTAAGTGGCTTACAAAAATCAGCATATTGCCCCCAACAATCTAGGTCCTCATTTGACCGACCTCGGAAGGATGGAATGCTGAGTCAACCTTGAGCTAGTGGGACTCGAACTGCTGAACTTACTGGCAGCCGACTGTTAACAAAAGTAGAATGCAGTACTGCACTCTAGCCACTGCGCCACTACAGCTCTTAAGCAAACTCTGAGTGATGGATTGTTTGATCTTAAACAGATAAACCTGTAAATCAAGTTACGACTTTAACAACTACTTTGTCTAAAGATATGCAAGACACTCTCATGTGTTCAGTACCTATCCCAATAATCTTATCCTTTCAATCTTAGACAGAAAAACATTTTAATTTACCAAAACTGAGAAGAAAGATAATATCTACAATAATATATTAAGTTAATAATTAAATTGCAGGCTATCAAAATTAAAACTTTGAATTCTGATGATACAATGGAATGTCAATATAAAATAGAGAAAAATGAATGAGAGAAAGAAATCGACCTATGACAAAAGTAGAGTTTAAGAAAACAATGGATTTTGTTGGGACTAGCTTTGTGCTTTAATTGAATGCATTTCCCTCCTTGCTCAACTCACATCCACCAAGGTTAGAGGTCTGCTAAAATGTGTCTGATAGATAGTTAAGGAAGCTTATAGGGCCCCCTTTTAAACTGGCTCAACTCTTTGAAAAAATATTAAACTTTTATTACCTGGATTGCAGTAATACATGAAGAATGCTAACCCTGCAGCAACACTGAAGCAGGCAAGAAAAAACGTGGGACCTAGAAAAGGAAAAGGGGAAAAAAAGCAGCAGCTACTTTGTATTCTCCTTCACATTTCATAATATATCACCATTCTTTCCTAATGCAATTAGAGTCATGGATCCCTTTATTCCTTGTAACGCTTTTCTTATCATCAGCCTTTTAAAAAGCTTGCCAAAATAAAATCTCTTTGGGGATTTAAATTCTATATTAATAAAATAAGTTTGGCTTCTCTTGGCTGTTTAAAGTTTGAAATAATGCTATGAGGCTATGTGATTATAGATGACCATAGTTATGAATCCTCATTTGTCCTACTGACTATCTGTGTTCACCTTCCCAGGGATAGAGCTGAGTAAGATACAGGGGGATGTGATGGGACTAATGATGAATATCTCTTCCCACAATAACCCTGCCAGCTGGATGCTTTTCACATCTCTATACATGTTAAGTGAAAAAAAATCTGCCAAGGGTTATGTAACCAAATACAATTGGTAAATGGGTTTAAATATGCAAACATATTTATATTTCAGTGCTTCAGAAACTTAGCAGCTGGCATTACCAGAGCTGCTCTGGAAGCAGATTCAGTTAAATTTGCTTACAGGATTGAAGGCAAATATCCGTGTCTCAGAATAATGTTGCAGAATCCAATCTGGATCGGTCACCGAGACCAAAGGTTTAGACTTTCGAGTTTTCAGACTCAGGCTGGAGCCCATCCTCAGGGAAGCTTCTGATCCCGGTGACCGACTCAGGTTGGATCCTTGCTTACAGGACCATAAAGCCAAAGGTTCATTTCTTTCCCCCATCTAATTTGTGCCCACACAATAAAGGCTATAAATGCTGAGTCTTTTTCAGATTAGATGATGTAGACCAGTTCACATCTCATTTAGCCACTGGTTAATGACCATTGGTGACCCAAAGCTTATCTCCATGGGTTCAAATATGGTATTTATGTACTATTATTATATAAAGGGCAGGGCCTCAACCGATTTGGGAGACAAGTATCACACCAAAACATGCAGCTGTTAAGACAAGGTCAACGAGCATAGCCCTAATGGTGCAGTGTTGAATGTCTTTTTCTTTTTTTTAAAAAAAAGGGGGGAGAGAGAGATCTGATATACTTTGACTGGGGAAAGAAAAGGAGTAGGGTGTGTAGTTTTTACATTATAACAGGCACCATAACAATGTGCTGGGTTTGGTAGAGCATTAACAACTTCTACCTGCCGAGTTGCTTCCCTGCCTTTTGGCTTCAAAGGAAGAATGGAAGAGAAAAGGAGTGAGGGGCCAGGGAGCAGCTAGAGGGAGTATTTTTTTTAATTATATGCAGAGATATCGTAAGAGGAAGTAATGCATATATTTGAACACCCAGGAGCCTCCCAGGAAACCCAACCAGCAGGTAAGCTTAAGTCTAAAACAAAGTGTCATTGTTTAAAATATTGAGCAGAGTAGAAACCCCCAGTCTCTTACTTATAAAACCTATACAATCTTCAAAAAATGAGAGCAAAAATTAGGTGGCAAGAATACATGTTGAAGCTGAACCTCACTGCTTATTATTGTGAAGATCATAGGCACAATTCCTTGGGATGTCCTACTGGGCAAGGCATACTGAAATCTTTGCCAAACCCCTTCTGTGAGACAGGCACAACTGAACCGCATACATATGTGATCCCTTCCCAATTCTTAGAAGAGGCAGAATTTAAGACAGCAAATACATTCCCTGATTGGTAGAAACCACCTAGTTCCAATTATCACTACTCCCCTTTTGGGTTTTATTTATATAGCCTTCATCTTTTCACATTGATCTGCTTGCAGGATGAATATTTTTAAGATTAATGTCATCAAAATTAATTACATTAACGTACTTTTGTTAACCTTATTATTCATATGCAGCCAACAATATTTTACACATATTATTTACCCCTGTCATTTAGAATATATTTCTCCTTCTCAGGGTTTATCCCTGTGGAATCTGAGGTTTCTAGAAACAAAAGCAATACACTGAGTTAGTGCTATATACAGTGCAACAATTTTTGGAAACAAATCATAAAAAAATGAAAGGAATTTTCAAAATAATATAATCAAAACAATATCGCCTCTAACCCTCATGTGGACATTATCTTCTATATTTAGACTATTTCATACTGGTGTTTTACTGATTTGCTGTTTGCATATAAAGAGAATGTTCTCTTATAAAGGCATGTTGGTATAAATGATATTAGGTGTTTGAATGCTTGATTGGTAATTTCAGGATATATATATTTTAAAAAATTGTATTTATAAATTCATAAGTTTTACATGAGGAAATGCAGCTGTAACGTGAAGTCAGTTGAATTTAATTTGCACTATTAAAAGAAGTGTCATCACCAACATACTATTATTATTATTTAGACTTATATACCACTTAACAGTGCTTTACAGCGCTCTCTAAGCAGTTTACACAGTCAGCATATTTCCCCTAACAATCTGGATCCTCATTTTACCGACGTCGGAAGGATGGAAGGCTGAGAATTTGCTCTGCTCTTTCTATATGTCTGCAACTATCGTCAACAATCCATAACTAACAAAATGTTCAAATTGATTAAATAGTGATTATATACACACGCACAAGTACACATACTAAAAAGGGGTGGTGGTGTTCTAGAATTGGTTTTGAAGACATGTTTTTCCCTCCAAATATTCTTCTTCTTCCTTCTTCACCTAGCTTGTTTAGTTCCTACAGAGATTCTTTTTAGGGTTATTTCATAGCAAGAGAAACTTAAACTATAAATCTATTTTACTTCTCACTTAAAAAGGATTTAATTGTGGAAGATATTTTCAATGCTAACTATTGCTTCCTGTAGTCACTTATTTCTCTTTGATATTTATATCTAATTCACAATTTCTGACATATCTTTGTAATTTTTTAAATCCATAATAAATAAGCCTAGCTGGACTACCATCTATAACTTGAAGGGAACAGCCTCCCTCAACCTATTTTCCAGTTGTGTTGTGATTTACTCCCCTCCCTGAAACTAATTTCAGGAAGTTCTTGACTTACGACCAGTCATTTAATGACAGTTTGAAATTACAATGGACTTTAAAAAAGCTACTTACAATCCATCCTTGAAGCTATGACTGTTGTACCTGAGTGAAGTATTACATTAGTCACATCACATTTTGTGATTTTTTTTTGCCTATCGGATAAAATGGGCTCACGTTTATGACCATGTGGTTCTCTGAACAACCATATGGTTTACTTAATGATCATGGTGACTTGCTTAACAACTACCATAAAAACGACACTAAAATTGAGCCCAGTCACATGGTGCATTGCCGGAAAATCGTCACAACTTAAGACAAAAATTCCAGTCCCAATTGTGTCAAAAGTCAAGGATTACCTGTAAGACCTCTTGGTGTTGTTAGCTTTGAGTCACTATTGTGTTCAGTCACCATTAGCAGTGTACAGCACTTAGCTTATCAAACTTTAACTTAGTTACCATAAGAAAAAATGAACTATTTCCGCTTTCCAAAACCATCCACACAGAATGTCTACCCTAGATATTTGCACTCGTATCAAATATTGAAGCAGTATGATAAGAAAGGTCATCTGAGAATTTGGACTAAACCTGGATATTCTATAATATCCAAGTTCAACTACCATGTTGTTGCAATTTCTCATAATATTGGTCTGCATATAGCTGGAACCTGCCATCGGTGCAATTCCCAGACATTTGTTTAAAAGCCAGCTGTTTTCTATCTGAAAGTGCTCTTTCTCTTCACAGACCAAGCTCAGTGCTTCTTTCTACCAGGGAGGTATTCAAAATTGATGTTTTAACACTAAGAATGGGTCTCAAACACTAGCACTTACAGTAGGGAAAACTGCCAGCTGACAGAAGTAGTAGAAAGACTGTGCTTCCAGGCTCTTTTCTCATGCACAGTGCAAACCCACGGGATTTGTACAATTGACAGAGAGGCCTCAGGGTATCATTATACACAGCTGCAATGTAACATGTAATTTGCACTGGAAATCCATGCAAAAGTCTAGCTCTTTATTGTAAAAAAAAAGAGAAGAAAAAAGCTCAAGTCTAAAATCATAAGACAAAAATAAATGTGGTTGACTGATCCCCTTACTTTGTTCTTGGAACATGTTGAACTAAAGCTACAAAAGGAACTGATTAACTTTTGTGCTTTCACAGAGGCTAAAAAGCAGACACTTTTCTTTTCTTCTTAACAATGGAAATATGTCTGGAAAGCTTTTGAAAATATACACCCTTATATTTACCTTTTTCAGGAATGGGGAAATTGTGAAACAGTTGGTTATAGCCTTTCCATTGCAAAGCAGAATAATGATGTATTGATTAAAAGATTCAAATCACTTGACACCAGACAATCTATATTTCTAATAAAGGCCTTTAAAATGAAGCATGCTCCTAATTCCCATCATTACTGAGACATAGGTAATGGCAACTGGGTATTTTATTGCTATCCCTATATAAGTTAATAGTGATCTCTGCAAACAATGCTACACTATAATTTTATGCACTGCCTTCCTAGGAATAAATTGTGTTGAGTTCAATGGGACAAATTGCAATTTCCTTTTCAGCTCATACTTAGTTCCACAGCTGTATTGCCAATCTATTGTCCATAAAACTCAGTCTAGCTCTCTCTCCCTGCTTCTGTCAGAGCAGTTGGTGGCCTCAATTTCTTGGGAAAAATGCAGGATATAAGTATGATTACTAAACCTATTATTCAAAACGTTCTAGCATATTGCAATAGATCAGAGGAGCTCTTTAACAGTCTATAGCCCAAGCTTCATGTGCTTCATATAGTCTGGACTGCAAAAAGAACTATTTAAGGCAGCTGGACTGGCATGAGGGGAGGGGAGAGGAAATCATTCTCTGTGAGCTGCATGTGCTCACCTCTTTTTCAGTCCAGTTTCAAATGGGCTGCTACCTGGTAGAGGGTCAGGGCATGGGTGTGCGTGTTGGGGACCCCAATTTAAGGGAACATAAATCAACCACTGAAGTCTTTTGTTCTATCACTTCTATGGCAGTTCAGAAAAATCAGGCATCACAGTTCTTGAAACTATTTTAGCTAGGAGAACAATACAATATACTAACAACCAAGTCCAGACAACTAACACACAAATTATAAAGAAAAGTCAAGGATGACTGGGGGAGGCAAGGATAAAACATGCATTGCCTTGCAAACTCTGACCTTTATATACTTGAATGTCATACAACTGCAAAAGAGCAGAGTCATGTCATGTCATAATGCAAGTTCCATTACTTTGGTATTATTATGGATAGGAGCAGACAACCACAATGATACATCTGGTTCTCCATGAAGCTTTCCCCATCCATTGTACAAATAGTTTACAATGAACTGAGATACCTGACAAATGGTGTACAATGCTAAAAGATAACCCTGGCTCAAAGCTTAAGTTAGCACATTAACGACAGTCAAACTAAGCAATATTATTCTGATTCCAGGTTGTTAGAAAGAAATCATAGAATTAATATTTGAAACGAACATAATTTGATAACGGAGAAATTTTCCTTTTCTTACAATTCAGAAAAAGTCATCAGGAACTGCAGTTCTTGACACTGTTTTAGATAAGTTGGTATGCCAGAAACAATGCAATACAAGTTTATTGCAGCAACCACAAAAGAGAAGCTTGCATACAAAATCAGTAGACCTGACATTGTAATATGTTAATGCAAAGATGCTTTCTGAGGTGAACACCTGCAAATTGTTAGAGAGAGTACAGTACATCTATGATTCCTCTTTGCTACTTGCAATCTATTTATTTCAACAATTAATTCCTGTAGTTTATCAACAAACCCAAAGGACAGATGGTATAGTGTTGGATGTTGCATTTGCGGTAATCTTTGAGCTTGTTTGCTTTTCTGCAAACATATCTTTGACTGTATCTGGTGCTGTTTCTTGCTTATCTTGGAGTTGACTGCTGGAGATAATGTATTTGTTTATTTTTCTGACTTCTGGTTGTATCTTTTAAATGGTATGGAAATAGGGTTTATCTCTACTGTCTGTTGAGGGCCAATTTGTTTGATTCCTGGTCAAGCTTCCAGAAATTCCTTAGCATTTCTGGATTTGGATTGGTCTAGGATGTCAGCAGCTTCCCATCTCAAATTATGGCTGAACTTGTCTATGTGCTGAGAGATTAAGGAATTCCATAACCAATTCCAAACATAACATGGTTAAATAGATTACAAACAGGTTGGCGAAAGAATAAGACAAAGGTATATACAGTCCCCATATTTATTAAACCTATATGCTAAATATGAGAATCAGTTTGGTGTAATGGTTAATGTACCAAGCTAGAAATCTGATACTGCGAGTTTTAGTTCCACTTCAGGCCCAAAGCCAATTGGGTGACCAAGCATGGCACATAATTAAGGAGACATTTACAGTCTGACAAAAATTTGCGTTGGACAGAGAGTGATCACTTCATAGTTTTCAGGTCCCGCTATAACTCAGACTGAAACTAACCCTAAGCACACATTTCAAGTTTTTCCTCTAAACTAGTATTTACCACAATGAATTTTGCTTTGTGGGTTATATTGAGTTATATGCACACTTTTATGAAAACAACTGTGAGAATATCAAAACTTGATTTGGTAGTGATGGATGATCAGTTCTTGCCATGATCTGCAATTTTATCACCAATTAGAAACCCACATATAAATCTAGTTGAATATTATCTCTCTTAAACTTTCTTATTGTTTTCATATTTTAACGTGTATGTCAGAGATCAGGAATATGGTTTGCTGTTGTTTTCAGTGCAGAACAACACATATTTTTGTTCCTGAATAGCATGTATATTATTTTTTTTACAATAGTAAATATTATTATATGCTGCCCAAAGTTACTTCTTGTAAGATGGGCAGCTATGAAAATTTGATAAATAGATAGTAATGAAGTATATTGACACAGAAAAAGAATCATGCAGAAGCAGAACAATCCATGCAATTTTTAGCAACCTTTTGGGAAGTGATTTGTCATTTTCTTTTTCCTACGGCTGAGAGAAACTGACTGGTCCTGCATTCCCCAGCCAACTTGGTATCCAACGTAGGACTAAAACTCTTGTCTTTCAATTACTACCTGATACCTTTAACCACTGCACCAAACTGGTTCTCATCAAAGAATTACAAGAACAAAAATGGAAGAATCTGGATATTTAGTAATGCAGAATATGGGCAGAGATATAAAGCAATTCATTATGAATTTTGGGGTGAACTGCAAAAAGGATTTAAATAACTGAAACAAAGTTTAGGCTTGATCTTGAGTCTTTCCTAGACAATCTGCACATATTCTAGATATAGCTTTAGAGCCAAATAAGCATTTGGCATCATGGCTTCTCTTGAATAAATTGAATCTGAATCCAGTCTCTCTATATGCTATCCTAAGTTACAGCCACATAGCTGAAGCAATTATTTCAACTTAGGTAGCCCTGGTGCAACAAGGGTCATAATTTTAGACTTTCTCCTAACAGAATGCATACAATTCACTCTGAAAATGACCTTAACCTTCTAGGCCAAGAGAGATTTGCAAACACAGATGATTGCTGTCTAATGAAAGTACAACTGGGTCTTGTATGTCTGTAGCTTTTAGTCTCTTTGTTTAGAAGCAATAGCACTTTCCTGTGTATTTAACAAAATTATGCAGAAGTATATATTTAAATATATATTTGAATATTACCAATGACACCTATAAATGAAAAAAGATTGTAAATAGGTATCTAATTTAATCACAAAAAACACTCAAGAATTGAGAACAAACTTTTAATTGCTAGAGCACTTGGGCAGCTCTGAGTATTTATAAGAGACAGAATAGCAGAAGTTTCACTTAAGTTTCTGAAGAGACAAATCGGAACATAAGAATTTGGAAGAATTCAAATACAAGGACTGAAGAAAGCTGATAGCATCCAACTTACTTAGAATTTTCCTGCTTGGCAAGTTGTTATAGAGATGTTCAGCATTGATCTGTAAAGCTCGGTAAAATTCTTGACACGGTTTGTCCCCTTTCTTTTTCAAGTGAGCTATAAGGTTTGATAGTCGACTATGAAGGGGAGCTTTGGGATTTCGAAACTGTAGAGAAAAAATTATGTTTAGATTGCAAGAACTAGATTCAGCACCACAACTACTGTACTATATTAAAACAGTTCCCCATCTGATTTCCAAAGAGTACAACACTAGATTTGTTGCTTGTTCAAACTTATCAGTAGAATATGTGAGTTGACATAACCTGTTGATGTTGCTTCTGTAACAGTATAGGAAAAAAACATTTTCTATGAGAAATATGAGCAGAAATATTCATCCTTTTAATGCTTAAATAAATAAGGAACTAATATACTATACATTCGGGATCTTTGCTGTGGTCTTAGGAATGCACAATGGTATAGATAGCCCTTGTTTGTTTGTTTTTGTAAATAGATTTTATTATTTTTATATATAGACAAAAACAATGTGCTTACAATGTGCTACATATTTCCATCAACATCAGCCCGCTGGACATACAATTCAAATTTATTTCATCAATACTTATCATGTTCATTAAT
>JANHFO010003037.1:0-10388 GCA_032468095.1 Pareas carinatus | reverse complement strand
TGATGTCTTTTTATATGGCTGTGCACCGCCCTGGGTCCCTTCGGGGAGAAGGGCGGTATAAAAATCCAATAAATAAAAATAAATAAAATAAATCATCATGTCACAAAACACATTTCATCATAATACAAAGCACCTTCCTCATTAACACTGTTTTGTAAGTTAGTTATTTAGCAAGTTGATGACATGGGGAAAAAAAACACTATCCTTGTGTCGTTTTGGTTTGCAATGTCCTGTAGTGGCGTCCGGAGAGAAGAAGTTGAAACAGACTATGTCCAGGGTGTGAGAGGTTTATAATTATTTTCACCACTCTCTTTTTGGCTCGTTCGATGTAAGTCTGTTTCTTAATGTTTCCTCTAACTTCTTAAAATTACTCCATTTTCCACATTTATTCTAAGTTTTTTTTAATAATAATTTTATTAAGTTCTATTTCATAAATACCAGTGATAACTATTAATCATAATAAAGGGTCTTTGGTGCTCTCTGGGTTTGTTTTCTTGCAGACGTTTCATTATCCAAACTAGATAACATAATCAGTGCTAGTAATTGAGTATAATAGTTATACATTTCAGTCTAATCTATTCAAAACAAGCTATCTACTAAAATCAAATGCAGAATAAAATGCAAATGCATGTCTTTACCCTAATTTATTTCCCATCTGAGAAAGAAATCCAAAAATATAATCCAGTTTTATTCTCAGCAAGTAACATGATGACACAATGATTGTACTTTATGATTATGAATGCACTTAATATGTACGCAACATGATGAATGCACTTTATGATGATGAATGCATCTTATGATTGTAATTACACTTTGCCAGTTATAGCCTGAATGTAAGTATAGAGCATGTACACCAGAGACAAATTCTTACATTTCTCCCATTTGTTTTCATTTCAGCAGTTTCAGATCTTTCTTGTGTCTTGATCCTCATGTTGTCTCATACCTGCTGTGCTTCACATCAGCTCCCATACTAGTTTGAATAACCCCTAGCTTCACTCTTTCCTTTTAAATTCTAGCATTAGATATAACTGTATCAGGAGCTCCTGTTCCTACCAGCAGCCTTTTCAGGTTTGGTGAAGTTGATGAAGTTTTCCATTGGATAAGGGTAATATTTCCCTGGGAATGTTTTTGCGCTAAGCTATTCATTATTTAAGGGCATGGTGGCTCAGCGGATAAGACACAGCCTGTAGATTAGAAGGTTGGCAGTTTGGGAGTTCAAATCCCTAGCACCATGTAATGAAGTGAGCTCCCATTACTCGCCTCAGCTTCTGACAACCTAGCACTTCAAAAGCATGTAAAAATGTAAGTAGAAAAATAGGGACCACTTCGGTTGGAAGATAACAGTGCTCCATGCACCTTAGGCATTCAGTCATGCTGGCCACATGACTATGGGGACGTCTTCGGACAACGCTGGCTCTTCGGCTTAGAAACAGAGATGAGTACCACCCCTAGAGTCGGACTGACTGAAAAATTCATTATTTGCTGTTCCTGTCAGCAAATGGGAATTTCATTATGATCAGTCGCATATTTAATGTTATTTATTGCTATCTTTGTATGTTTCATGTCATTTTGATTACTTTTAATTGCTTCTTCGGGGGATTTTCTCTTTTGCTATCATTCTTACTGTCAACTGATTTCAGAGTTTAAACAAGAGTACATATTTTGGCCTTCAGTCTCTTCTTCCATCTGTGCACCATCCATCTCTTTGATCACTTCATAACTAACTGTCATTAAACATGATTGACTTTAGTCTACAATGTTTTCACTTGTAACCATTAGACACACACAGAAATGAATGTTGGTTTGCATTAAATCACTCGCTGTTGCTTTATTAAATGGCAGTCATAGAAAATGTTACTATAGAAACTTCTAAGTGGAAGATTTTCATTGGTATTGGTTGTGAAGATGTGATAATATATCGTTCGAGAAGATGATGTGCATAATGATAAGTCCAAGCGGAATGAAAACGAATGATTGAAGTACCTATTAATAGATGAAGCTATTTTCCTTCTAGCTGCACTGATTTCAGGTTTGAAGGACAAAGAGCAAGACTTCATATATAAAACTTTCACAGTACTTAATAGAGTCAAGGAAATTATATTGTGTTTTTTCTTGCTCAGAAGCTCTCCATTACCACACAATATTTTAATATTGTATTATCTATAAATTGCTATTATTATCAGAGAGGGTTCTCCTATTTAACCCCCCCTTCCAAATTTACAATCAGAACAAATGTTTTCCTGAAGAACTTCCAGTCATGTAGAAGTTACACAAAACAAAGAGAAAAAAGAATGTACTACAGAGTAATAAAAACAATAGCAGACCTTCTTGTGTATGGGCTTCATTTAAAAACTTCTTAAAAATTCAGGGAGATATTTGGAAGTGTATTATTCTGGAAAATAGTCCATGTTGTTGTTAATATAAAGTTGACCTCAAATAATTGGGGATCATTAACCCCTTTTCAATTGAACACGACTTCTTTCCTACACAACATGAAAAGGGTGAATTATTGAAGGATGAAAATAGATGATTCCACTACTAAGTGAGTTAAAAGTTTAAAGTTTTTTTAAAAAAATGAAATGGAGCAGTATTCTGGAAAGTAAATTGACAGTCACAAAATGACCATCATGGTTAAATATAGAGGAAGACTTTGTTAATCTATCTTGAACACCATGTTAGAACTGGTTGTCAATCAACACTACAAGTTGTGAGTTTGTAGAAAAGTCCAAAGGACAAAGATTCCGAAAAGTCTTACATAATACCACTGCCTGTACACAATCACAGCACCATGTAATGCTTGATGCAGGTCACTAAAAGGTCTCGTAACTGTTAAGTGTTTGGTTTTGTAGACAGGACTGACAAGTTTTAAATGGGATGCCAGAGAAAATGATGTCAGATGCAGCGAGTTGTGCAATAGGAGGCGCTATTGGCAATGACTTAGTTAGGGAGATCTGAAATAAGTCAATGGTTTCTCAACCATTTTGACTGAACGCCGCCATTTCAACATCAAAGAAAGAGCCTACCATTAAAGACAGCGAAAAGCAGCTACCTTTTGTGAATGTCAGTTCTCCTTTTGTGATGAGGGATAGGTAAAAGAAGGTTTCTGATAAACATGGGAGCCTTAACAGAGTTGTCTCAAAGGCAGAGTCATTTTCCTCAGGTACAGAAAAAAAATGATGGAGGAATCTGTCCTCCCAGTTTAGAATTTCCCACCAGCAGCAAATAACTAAATCTGGCTCTTTCATAAATGGAACAATTTTACTTCATACTGTTTTATATACTACAGCAATTCCTTTCCTTCCCAATAATCAAAGCCTTGTTCAGGACTCCATCTTCCCTGCCAACCTTCCTCATCAATGTGAAGAGGTTGGAGCTAGGAGGAAAGCAAGAGTTGGAGCAAACATATCCACATCCTTCCACAAAATAGACTGTTGTAACACCCGAGGAGAGCTGTGACATTGAGATACAATGAAAGTAGTATATTTTTTGGGAGGTGCAAGCTTCATGTTTCTGGTGGCCCTCTCATAAAAAAATAAAGTCAAATCCTCAGGCAATCAGGAGTTACTTTTCTCAGGACTTTCCATCCTTGTTACAATTTAACAACAGCAGTAGCAGCAAAAGACTTTTTGCAACCTTTTTAAAAACAAAAAACAGTCATCAAGACTTCCAGAGAGGTTTGGATCTCTTACGTTAATCATATTTATGAGTTGGCTGAAGATTCTGCATGCTGGATTGATTTACCTGTCATTCTTTTATTTTGTTAACGCTTTTGAGTATTCTATACTTTAAGTAAAGCTCAAGGGACGAAACCTTCTCACAGACATACCGCACGTCTCCCAGTGACCGGTGAGATCCCACAGAGTTGGTCTCCTCCAAGTCCTATCAGCTAAGCAATGCCGGCTGGCGGGCCCATGGGGGAAGGCCTTCTCTGTGGCTGTCCCAGCTCTCTGGAACCAGTTACCTCCAAAGATCTGGATCATCCCCACCCTAATGGCCTTCCGAAAATCCTTGAAGATCTGGCTTTTCTGGCAGGCTTGGGGCTGTTGATCTCACCTGATGATCAGGTGAAATCCGGCCATGATGTATGGTTGTATTTTAATGGTGTATGGTTGTATTTTAAAATTTTTAGATGTTTTTAATATGCTTTATACTGCATGGATTGTATTGATTGCTGTGAGTCGCCCTGAGTCCTAGGAGAGGGGTGGCATACAAATACAATAAAATGAATAAATAAATAGATCATGACAAGTTTTCAAGTATGGAAAGCTAGAATGATCAATGAAGGAATGCAAAGTTTGAAAGAAAGCACACCATTAGATACCTCAAGTATCCTTGACCATAACAAATGTTGAAAACAATCAACAAAGGAATTCTACATTTTACAATTTAAACAACAACAACAACCCCACCATTGACAATAAGACATAAAGCAAAAGAGAGAAGTTCCCTGAAGATGGGTTCCATACCAGTCCAAAAGCTCAGAAGACAAAACCACTCTGGTCCCGGTGACTGACCCAGATTGGATCCTGCAATATTATCCTGGGACATGAAAAATTGCCTTCATTTGAAAAAGTAAAAGCTTTTGTCAGATAGGCAAACAGGAAAAGAAGTCTGATGACAGACTTTAGTGCAGAAGCTTATTGAACACACCTTCACTCCATCTACCCTGTTTCCCCGAAAAGAAGGCCTAACAGGAAAATAAGCCCTAGCATGATTTTTCCAGGATGCTCGTAATATAAGCCCTACCCTCAAAATAAGCTCCAGTTAAGATCTCCAGCCAGGTGGATGCATTGAGTATCTTATTTCCCCCAAAATGACCTAATTAAAAAACAAGCCCTAATGCATCTTTTAGAGCAAAAATGAATGTAAGACCAGGTCTTATTTTTGGGAAAACATGGTAGCATGGAAATAGCAATTATGAAATAGTCTTCAATTTGGAAGTAATAATAACAATTTTACGAGATCTTGCTGTAATTGTAAAAAAAGACAACAACCAGTATATTGCTTGCAAGAACTACAGGCAGGCAAAAGCTCTACTTCGTGGCAATAAGAGAAGCTATTACTCCACTTTCATTCTGCAGGCAGTTATCCAATGACCCTATTTAAACTCAACAAAGAAACTCTCACATTTTTGTGAAAATATTGCCTACTTGGATCTCCTTCTCTTTCTCAACCATTCTCACTGAACACTGTCTAAAAATGTCAATTTTAGGCTGCATTAACAGATAGAAAGACCATGTCAAGTGTTAGTTCTGCTTTATAAGACCTTTATAAGACCACACTTGGAATAATGTATCCAATGTAATGTAAAGATTTTGAAATGCTGGAAAGAGTGCAGAGAATGTAGTATGTCTAGTCTAGTAAAAAGAAGGACTATGTGTGACATAATAACAGTGTTCCAATATTTGAGGGACTGCCGCAAAGAAGAGGAGGCCAACCTATTTTCCAAAGCACCAGAAGGCCGGACAAGGAATGGTAGGTGGAAACTACCCAAGGCAAGAAGCAACCTGGAACTAAGGAGAAACTTCCTAACAGTGAGAACAACCAGCCCGTGGAATGGCTTGCCTTCAAAAATGCCATACAATGGAAATTTTGATATAGATTATCATTTTTGATAATTGAAAATTCTACATATTGTAAGCTATAATTTTGTTTATTGTTGACCAATAAAAACTTTTTCTATTAAAAAAAGAAGAAGAAGAGACTGGACAGCCACTTGTCTGGAATGGTATAGGATCTCCTGCTTGAGCAGGGTGTAGGACTAGATGACCTCCAAGGTTCCTTCCAACTCTGTTGTCCTACGTTCTTCATTTTTCATGCTAATTTAATCATGAACTATACCCTGGTTAAAATATTCTTTATTGTTCTTCTCCAATCTTTTGACCTACATATCATCTGACAATAATCTTTTTTTAGTGATTTTTATATCAAGATTGATTGAAATGGATTAAAATTCAAAACACCAAAATGCTAAAAAGCAAAAAAGTAAAAAAAACACAACAAAAAAGACATTAACTGAAAAAGTGTCTTAAACATGCACACACACATACACAACTCTCTCCTTAGTGGAATGCTGATTAATATGATACAATCATTTTGATTTCTCAACAATCTGATGAAGAATTGGGCCAGTACTAAAAACAAGAGACAATTGTAAAAGTGTTGATCGGAAAAGTAGAATATTCTGGCATCTACCCTTAGGTAACTTTAACAATCAGGAAATAAACAAGCAGCTTGTTCATCAGCACACCAGATTTGATAAACAATGCTCTGTATGTAAGAGTATAAAAAACAGACAGCTTGGATAAGGGCTTATAAAGAATTTTTTTAGCAACGCAGTCACTGACAGACATTCTAATAGATTCTCTCTAGATCGCCAGAGTAGCATTTCTGTTCAATTGACTTGTACAACTGCAAATAAAAATTAACTGGCAATGTAAGTTTTGTTATCCCTCAGGTTGGAAAATGATGGCAACTGCAAGGAAGTTGGATGATCAAGTCCAGCAGAAAAAAACTATGCTGCTAACCTGGAATTAGTCTTTCACTCCTGCTCTGTTGACCTATATTGGAAGGAAGTCATCAAGGGTTCCACACAATGTCTGCATTTTTGTGAAAGCAAGCAAGAAAAAATAAATCAGCCATGTGAATTATTTTTTTTTCAAATTTCCCCAGTTTCAGCCTGTAGGACCATGAATTTGGGATTTTCATCTTTAGCAGATCAGGATAATAAATATTCCATGAAATTAGTGCTCTACTTTTTTTTTTATTTGTACTACAACATTTCTAATACATCAATCAGAAGATTGCAAATTCCTGTGAATATTCTTATTTCCCTGGAATATATTTTCCGGGACCCTCTGAATCAGAGAAGCTTCACACAATAAATTACAAAATGCTTTAAATAAAAGCAAGGAAATAGTTAAATATTTAGAAAATCTTTACTTGATTAGAAGCAAAACTAGAATATAGAGTAGAATGAGATTATACATCTCCATCTGCATAGGGGGAAAGCTGCAACTTCTTTAAAAGTTCATAATGTCACTACAATTTCAATTCTAATTATTCAAATTCTAACTTGTGTTTTGAATTGCGCTGAGATACTGCTTTTGAGCCCCCATAGACACAATTATTCAATTGAACAGTTCCATTAGCCAACCACCTTCCCAGTTTGAAATAGTTTAAAGCCCTAAATGTATTTCAAAGCTAGCCTTACATATAATTTATCAAACCAATTCAACTTTTAACCAGCACTGTATAAGTGTTCCTCTTATGTAGATGTATGCTCAAAATATTGTGACATTTTAGACATTTTTTACAAGCCGACAAAGAAAGAAAGGAAATCTCAAATGACCATTCCTCGCTTATTTGTCTTCATCAATGAGACATACTCTCTGATGGGATTCGAACCTGGACTGGATTACATGCTAGGCTAATGTCTCAGCCATTGAGCCATAGGCTCTTCTTGTCTTTGACTGCTTGCACCAGGGAATCTATCAGACTTTTTTTATGAGGCACCTGACTTTTTCTGATTGCAGAAGGGAGTGCACTCACTCCCTTTTGCCCTTTAGCCCCAAACTTGGGGATATGTGGACCTGTCGCTAAGCAACACACTTTTTTTTAATCACAGCAAGAGGTTTTTTACAAGTCAGCAAACAAAGAAAGAGAGTCTCAGATGGCCATTTCTAGGTTATTTGCCTTCATTAGTGAGACATATTCACTTATGGAATTTGAACCTGGGCTGGATTATATGCTAGGCTAATATCTTAGCTATTGAGTCATAGGTTTTTTTCCTATGCGACAGGCCTGCATAGCCCCTAGTTTGGGACTGAAGGGCAAAAGGGAGGAAGCGTACTCCCTTCTGTAATCAGAAAAAGCCAGGAGCCTCATAATAAAGCCTATTTTAGAGATTCCTACAAGGAAATTTCATCTGTAACTTTTTAGCACACCAACTACCCCAATGTTAGTGGCATATTGACAAGCAACATGGGGAGGAAAATGTTGTACCTCCTCCAGTTCATTAAGTTTCCTTTTTCCCCCTCCTAAACAGCAAGAGACTTTCTAGTTGGCTGGATTATCTTCAGGTCGTGATGTCTTTTAATTGCCCATGAAGCTCACTATCGATAGCTATGTAGAAAAACCAATCGGCCAATTAGATTTCATTTCCCATGGTTGCTTTTTATGCTAATGGCACTGATCTGTATAAAACCTTAATTAGAGGACAAGATTTGCTTAGAAGTTCAGTAATAAGTTGACTGTTTGCTAGCTTCCGGAAAGGTATGGTCAATGTGACAAGTCCTTTTTTAATAATCTTCTTCAAACAAGTAATGTTTTAAGGCTCTGGATAGTGAACATCATTTCATTGTGATGCCTTTCAGGAATATTGAACTGACATCTTTCCTGAAGCCTGTAATATCAGAGATATGTGATGTTTGAGAGACAAGAGGCAATTAGCAAAGTTAACTCAACCTCGTAGTTCGGTTTCTGAGGGCTGATGGTTGTTAATCACCTAGTGATTTATTAAATGGTGTATAAATGTAAGTTGGCTTTTGAAGGTTTGGTGGCTACAGTAAAATTATATGCAGTGTAATCCATGGTTCTTAGTGGCTAGGGAAAAAAGCAATCTTTAGGCCACATACTCTGCATCATTGCTAGAAATGTTATTTCTAAAGATTAGAAGATTGCTGCAAGGCTCCCATTTTAATGACTTTCTGGTAACTGTGAAAAACGTATTTGTTCTCCCAGGCCTGGGGATAAAACCGCTGAGGGACCCCCTATGAGTTTTTGTATTCCTTGAGATATTGATGTGGCCTTCCAGTTAGTTGCAAGGTTTTTAGTTTAGTTTAGTTTTGTTTAAATGGATTTTCTTTATCTACTTTTAATTGTGAGCTGCTGGAAGTTGCAGGTGAATCTGATGAGTTCTTTCTCTTTCTTCCTCATGGGTTCTTTTTCTTTTTAAAAAATGACCAATTAGATTGTTCTAGACTCAAGACAGGTGCAAAATAATTAGAATCTGGACTTGTGAATCTCATTCCCTCCTGGGAATGAAACCACCCTAGAATGACATCGTAAAGCACATTATCATTGTCAAAGCAGTGCGTTGCAAATGTTGGGGCATGCTAACTTCCAGTCTGGTGTTGGTTCACGATAATGCTCTCTCATACACCATTAGATGCACTGAAGAACTTAGCATTTGATTATTCCCGCTATAGCCCAGATTTGGCATCAAGCAACTCTCACCTCTTCTGGTTTCATTCCCAGGAGGGAGATTTCTTTGCAGGAGGAATTTCAAACCTTGTAAGATACTATGACAAGTGCTTCAATTTGAATGGTGATTATGTTGAAAAGTAATGTAATACTGTAGTTTTCTAATGTGTATATTAAAAGTACTGTATCTGTGACTGTCTGTCATTGATAACAATTTTTTCTCCTGAATTGCCCTCATAATGTCAACTTAGTTTGCAACTCATTAAACACCACGTGAAAACTAATCAATATACTTCTATCAATTTCTAGCATGTAGGAGTGTCACTTGCAAAACAACAGAACTAACTCTTAGCTTAGTTATTCCTCCCTTATTGCGTTTAGAGCTACTTCTATTGCCTCCTTCCCATTATTTACATTTTTCCTGCCCAAGAGTCACTGTGATTCTGGCACTCTTCCAGCATGGGATTTATTGGTGGTATTGTGGGACATCATTAAAAAGTTGTTTGGCTTGTGGTGCTGCTAATCAAACTGGAAGCCAACTGTGCAAGCTGAATCAAATCATCTGTTTGTATGAGATTAGGTGTTGGGAGAAGTGAGTTAGAATGTCTCCTTTTGTTCCAAGCAAGCCCAGAAGTCAGATCAATTTAATAAAGGGGAAAAAAATCTAATTTTAAAGAATAAGGATTGTTGCTGTTTGGAAGACTGAAGAGCAAACAAAACACCAACTTTATTTAAATCTAAGTTAGTGACTAAGTCTACTGTATTCCTTGAAATAGCAAATGAAACAAGATCAGAGGACAATAGTTCAGTGATTCATTTCATGGAGTGATATTAAATGTACAGTGTCTTATAAATATGAGCTGTCAAGAAAATAATTAAATGGTTACTCATTCCATAAATGCTTTCATAAAATCTCCAATGTCCATTTGGAAAGCAGAATAGGAGAATTTAGTCTAAGAGTTTGAGATTGTGCAGCAACACACAGATTTGGAATGGATAGTATCTACTTGCTAAGTTCCAAATAGTATTACTGCGGGTGTCTAAGATGTTTTATATCATTTGTAAGTCTCATAAGTCATTATTTAGCCAGTATTTTGAAAGTCAAGGGTGTAGTGTGGGTGCTGCAAGGAACGAAGCGAGGCACTAGCTGGATGCAAGTCTTTATTAAGGTATGGTTGCTCCAC
>JANHFO010003036.1:108135-122954 GCA_032468095.1 Pareas carinatus | reverse complement strand
GCCTCTTAGCACCCCCTGCTGCCCCCTTGCCTCCTAGTGCCCCTCTAAGCCATCCCACTGCCCCCCCAGGGAGCGGTACTGCCCACTTGGGGAACCACTAGGTTAAGCCCCTGAGATGGGAGTTTCCATGTGCTTTGATGAGATACAACTCATCCAAGGAAAGCAGGGAAGACAGCAGTTATTAATAATTCAGCCGATTCCATCCATTAAGGGAATTGTTTACTTACAACAATGGAATATAGATTCCATAGCATTATATATACAGAATATACAAACTGATGTCCCAAAGCTCCTAGTCCATCAGCTCTAGAGACTCAGCACACACCCAAATCTGATTCCCAATTACCAGATGTCCAACTTCTGCCAAGCATGCCATGCAAGCAGTACTTTCGAGCAAACATTGAGAAAGAAGAACAACCCACACAACTAGGAATCTCACATAGTCCCCAGGGGGAAAAAAAGGAAAAGCATAGGCAAAGACTGTTCTTCAAACAAGCTAAACTGGCTCATAGAGGTTGTCATGCATTGTGAGAATTGCATATTCTAACTAATATATTTAGCCAATTAACTCAAGGAGAGTAATCTCAAAGGTGCTTTTTCAAAAGGCAACTGGACTATTTTTTCTTTGAGGAAGATGTTTTGCTTCTCATCAAAAAAACTTCATCAGTTGTGACTGGATGGTGGGGGGCGGAATGGAAGGATTCTCTTTCTTTGCAGTTATCTGATTGTTAGTGCTCTGAGACCCATTGAGGCCAGTTGGGGGTGGTGTTATCTGTACCTTCAGGGCCACCTGAATCACAGTGAAAATGGTTGTGGAACTGCTGAAAGGTCTGCATTGTAAATAGGAGATAGGTGTTCCTATCTTCCTATCTGTGGTATTTCTCCCTCTCTGTTGAGGAAGGGCTGTTCAGTTGTAATATAGATGGACTCTTTTAGCCCTCTATCAAACCAATGATCCTCTTTATACAAAATTTGGACTTTAAAAAAGGATCATTAGTTTGAAAGAGGGATGATGTGGATTAATGTTGCTATAATTCAGGATTTCAAAGAGCTTTTTTCTTAAGACACATCCTAGAAAGGAAAATGTTTGTGTGTTTGTGTTTACAGAGTAATGTCTTGATGCTAAATGCTAAACAGAAATAAAAACTAGATAGGAAGACTGAGATAGGTAATATTGACAGATAGACAAAAATGTCATCTAGTAATAAGGGAGCCTTTGCTCTGATAATATTTTCTTGGAAATAAGTACTTTAATTTGTATCTGCAGATGGGATTCCAAGTCATCATTGTTAGCCTATAGTATATGGTTTGACACTATATTGTGTGCTCTTGTTCTTCTCTGATAAGGAGTAAAATTGAGCTGCCTCTCCAAAACATGAAGAAACTGAGCCTGGAGCCTTTGTGTCATGAAAATGTCTCATTTTTTATTCACATGCTCATGCAAATAGATTGAGAAGCTATAGTTTTAAGTTTCCAGAGATGATAAATTTGATTCGTCAGAGCCCTAAACAGAAATACAAGTCTGAGATTTGGAGAGATTGGCTGACATTCTGAGATCCAAAAAACCCCCTGCTATCACACCTATCTCAGTGAAGTGAAAAAAGGCTGTACAGATGTGAATTTGGATCTATGAAAAATTCTTTTTTTTCCCCAATGTGCCTACTTTTTCTCTATAAAATGCATATCGTTGTTCTGACATGCAGTCTATAAAAACGTTAGGTAACAGTCAGTGTTCTTATCCTTATATTTCCTACAATCATGTGGAATAGCTTAGGCTGACTGTCCCAAGGCCAATGAGATTTGTCTGGGAAGTGAAACCTGACATTTCCCAGCCTAAAACAATTCCCAGCTGACCACCACATAGGCTGTGTTTTCTGAAATATTTGAAGAGTATGGATACTGTGCCAATACAACATGCTCTCAAAACTATTTCATGTGGTAGAAGAAATTTCTCATTTGCAACTATTTGCAAAGTATTCTTAAATGGAATTAAGGGAAGTGACAAGGTGGATGTGGGGCTGCACATTATGTCAGAGGTGTCAAACTCAAAGATCAGAGGCCAGATCCAGCCCACACCCTTCTTTGATCTGTCCCTTGAGGTTACACGAGGGGTGAGTGGGGTGCTCTCCCAGGGCAGTGGTAGCTACAGGTTGCAGCGGGTGTGGCCACAATGAGGGGAGGGAATGGGCCTGGGGGGGCTGCAGTGAGGGGGCGACCTGCAGCAGCCGTGGTGGCAACAGCAGTAGCCCTCAATGAAATTGAGTTTGACATCCCTGCTTTAAATCATGTAGAGTCAGGTCAGGGAAGTAGCATTTCTATCCCTGTGCTATCAAACCATGGTTTTAAGAAGAGTTCTTCCTTTGGGTCATGATTGGAATGTTTATGCCCATGCCATTTTCTCTAGGCAATGCAGTAGCTTTAGGTTCAATTTATATGAAATTGATTATCTTCCCCCCACCCCAGAAAAGTATTAGAACACCCCATTGCAGGGTTTTTTATTTGCTGCCTCTAGCATTATAATAGTTTTCTGCCTATATGGACACAAGGAGATTATTGCTATTAGAAAACATTACCAGATGGAAAATTCCTCTGCTACCTTTATTTTCTACTGTCAACAAGGGGAGATTAGAATTGAGTTCAGTTTAGGAATGTGCATTTTAAAATCTGAAAATAACAGACTGTTCATGCAAAGTCTTTTTATTTGCACAAAGCAATTATAATGATAGCAAGTAGGTTCAGATATCATACTAATTAATGGTTTGCTTAAACATGACATGATAAAGCACAATTGGCTAGTTTTACACATAATGGTAAACTATAATCCCTAGTTTATAAACAATAATAGTTGGGGGTCACATATCACATCAAGCCCAAATTAAATAAATACATCATTGTATAACTAAATGAGATGGCACCAGCCATTTCTTCATTCAAGCATCCACTATTGGAATCTTGAGAGAAAGTAATCACAATCTTCTCCTAATTTCACATTGGGAAATCCCAGTATGCATATGAGTTTAATGTAGACTTACTATAGTCAATATTGCTTAAAATCTGCTCATCAAACGAAGAGTACAATCACATCAACCCTGAGCATAAATACTCAAATAGGCCTTACATAATATTCCTTATTTATCAGTAGCTGGCAACTCTTATATTTTCATTGGCATGGCTGATGAGAGTTACTTCAAAGTACCAATAGGACTTCAAGTTATTTATGATCAGTGTACCTCTTGATATCCTTTAAAATTTAATTCCCTAGTATAATATTTATTTATAACTAATATAAATTTTTTTATCACAAACAGTTTGGAACATACAAAATCAGCATTGTTGATGCTTATACTCAATTGCTACACAACCTTCCCTTTCAAATAGTATTGCAAGCTACATAGATGCAATGCCATAAGAGACAACTGGGATGTAACAATCTTATCAGCTGTTGGATTTGTCTCACCAGATTCATTCCTAACACAAGCTGGAACAAGCCATTGATCTGACCTTGAAGATTGAGATTGAAATATGTAAAAATTCATGGGAGAATAAAAGTAAAAGGAAGCACCACGTGACATACACATGTGCCCCGCTAAGGTTGCTGGGTAGTTCACGGACAGAGCACAAAACAGGAACATACAGAGAAGTATGAAGAGTAAAGGGTTGATTATGGTCAAGAGCATTAATGGGCAGCAGGCAGGGATTAGGCACAATAAAGGAAACATGATAGCAATGGAAAATATCATGTGCCCATTTCATACACTAGTGCGAGAGAAATTGTAGTGCTGACAAAGAGATTGGAAGGAGAAACTTGCTCAAACAGACGTATATTGTTCTATATCCTCAGTCAGTTCAGTATTCTTTCCCTCTCACTTCATCCCAGGTAGTGAAGAATCAGCAGTCAGTCAGTGGAATAGTTGTGTGATTTCCAACACACACATACAATGTTTTGTATGGATCATGGACCCCTTTTATTAATCCTGTGGTCACCTAAGGGTTTGTGGCTCAGAGTGTGGAATCCATCACAATAGAGAAAATAAAGTTGGCTAAAGTCAGCTGAATATTACTGTTATAAGACAATTTCAGTTTACACATGCTGTAGTTTTGAAGGTAAACATATTGGAGACATTTGCTTCCCATTTTTAAATGATCTATACTAATCTACTCACCCGAACTATTATGTGAGTCAGAATACTCTGCTGTTTTAGATTCCAAAATCTCTGAATTTTGTAATGCAGTGCTTGGGTTAAACATTCTACATATAAAATGCATAGAAAGGTTGTGTGCAAATCGTGTTTATGTCAATCACAAAATATTGAAGAAACTACATATGAAAACAATGATATTCTTACCTTTTTCAAATGTCCAGAATGATATTGATACCAACCTATTTTAGATCTCTTTTCTTGACTTTCCTTAAGACTTTTTGAACATCTGAACACAAAGGGTGTTTTTAAGGGTTGTAGTAACCAAATAAAGGTTTGTTTCATGCTGTCAGAATAGCAGAAGAAATATGGGATTTAAAATAACTGGGCTCTTTAACACCCCTCCTCAGGGAAGGATTTACCACCCAAGAAAAACCAGTATAATTGTCTAACTCTATGGCAGATGTTGTAGATCACAGTGTGAGGTCACTCATCACCCTATTTTTGGCTAGGAGACAATTTCATTTTGCTACCAATTTAATGCTGTTCTATCTTGCCAAGTTAATTGTTGCCATTATCCTCCTTACTAGACAAGTGCTGGCAACAGTACCAGTTAAACCATCTTGCTTATTTGTGGGCTTTGTCTTGAAAGATGCCAAATCCTTCCTTGATCCTTATTAAATGCAGCGTGTTTCAAAAGTTCTTATACTGGGCGCCTAACAACAACAGGGAAAATCCTGTGGTTTGATTTGCTCCCTAACCCTTTTTCACTCCTTATGTGAGAAATTATATTTTCTTCTGATATTATATTTTCCCTTCATAAAATAGTGTTCCTGAAGAAAGCAGGTAGCTGAATTTTCAGCACCCAGAAATGCTAAGAAAGAGAAAGGGGAAAATGAGAATACTGAGAAGAGTATGTTACCCTTATTATGGGCTAGAACCTGAAAAACTATGCCTAAGAAATACCCCCCAGGTTCTAAATCTTAAATTCCCTACCTAAGAAAAATCCCTACACCCGTATAATTTTGAATAATAAAGTAGGTATTGTTCTTCCTTGCTTTTCAAATAGGCTGAGTTTTGTTTACATACACTTTATCTCATAATAGTGAGTTCTACCAAGTACCTATATATTATTTCATATGCAGAATAGCTTATCCAATCACATTGTATGTTTATTTGCCTTTCCAACACAGTGAAACACCCAGGGGTAACAGTTCTGGATTTTATTATTTTGAAGCATGAAGGTGCTGCACATTGAATATATTCGCTTTCATTTACAAATACATACCTAGCAAATCTGTTAGATATTTATATGATTTTAGAGAGTTTATCATAAGCCCACATAGCTTAAACGTATCTCAAATTATATACAAGGCTGGTTCACAGTTTTTCTCTGCTGCTTCCTTGATTTGTTAGAGATACTATCTTACCAAATTTCATTGGCTGTTACCATCTAATAGATGCAAAAATTCATGATAATGAGTTAATAAGATTTGATCCATTCATCAACCACTAAATTGATTGGTGGCTAAATCATTCTGTGTATCAGACATGGATAATTTTCTATGGCAATTGCATAAACTAATATCAGATTAAAAATATACATCATGACCCATTTAGCTAGGTACACATTACAAAATGCCCTTCACATGCAATATATGTAAGTCTCAGGCAGTAACATACAACACTAATAAAACTTCAGTTTTTGAAGACAGTCAAAACTAAACCAAAAAATCCCTATCCTTTTAGACAACTGTATCTGGAAGGTTGCCACTTTTTAGACATATTCTACTCAAGTAAAGCAATCTCAAGGTGTGTATTTCTGCTCCACGTTATGACATGAGATAATGCATTTCATTTTGTGCCTGGCCTCAGCAATTCAACCTTGATTTATGCCATAGTATTATGTGTTTGCCAGCACAAAGTGTGATTGTAACTACAATGTGATGAACCCAGTCTTCTGTTTTACAAGGGTGTATCGCTGAACAAAGATACACCCTTGTATCTTTGCCAGGCAAAGATATTTTATTCCTTGGGTCTTTTACTCTAATAATATATTAATTTTACATTTATCAATTCCCTCACCAAGTACATTAATGAAGCTTTTTCATTAATTCATCTCCTATTATGTTTTTATTGTTTATATATTGAACCTTCAGGTCCGTATTGGTTGGAATCATGTGGAAGAGGCTTTCATCCTGCAGTGGATAGACAATGGCCAAAGTGGTGGTGGTGGTGGTGATGGTGGTGGTGGTGGTGGTGGTGATGATGATGATGATGATGATGATGATGATATTGTACCAGTTCTTTTTAAAAATATTATAGTTTATGAAATTGGAAATGCCTGAAAAAGAAATAAATTTTTAGGAAGAATAATCACTCTAATTGTAGCTGTTCTTCCAAGCAGTGATAAGAAATGGTGTTGCCATGAGATAAAAATTAAAATAAAGGGAGTTATAATTCCTTCTTTAATAGGTGCCAATCCTTTGTAATAAAATTACACCAAAATATCTAAATTCATCTTGGTGTTGTAAAGATTAGTAGATTCTTGGGGATATTTTTTCAGCTCTTTATTCATGTTGATAGTAAAAAGGTAAAGGTTTCCCCCGCACATGTGTGCTAGTCGTGTCTGACTTTAGGGGCGATGCTCAACTCCATTTTTAAGCCGAAGAGCCAGTACTGTCCGAAGACGTCACTGTGGTCATGTGGCCAGCATGACTGAACGCTTAAGGCACACAGAGTGCTGTTACCTTCCCACCGAAATGGTCCCTATTTTTCTACTTGCATTTTTATATGCTTTCAAACTGCTAGGTTTGCAGAAGTTGGGGCAAGTAACGGGAGCTTATTCCATTATACGGCACTAGGGATTTGAACTGCTGACCTTCCGATCAATAAGCTCAGCATCTTAGTCACTGAGCCACCATGCCTCCTTCATGTTGATAGACGACATGAAAAACAGACAGTTTTATCAATCAAAATTATTTTAGGTATCTTGCTGTCTAAAATTTTTTCAGTTGAAATTACTGAAGTATCTTTGTTAAAAGTTTTGTAGAAATATAGGTGTGTGATCAATAAATGAATTTATTGCATAATACTTTGTTTTTATATTAATATCTTGAGTATTTTTATTCCTCCAAATATTCTGTACTAGTCCTCACAACCATTCATATAATGACCATTTACTTACAATGCCACTGAAAAAAGTGACTTATGACTGGGTTTCGTATGACCATTGCAGCATCCTCATGATCACTTGGATCAGAAGTTGGACATTTGGCAACTTGGTCATGTGATCACTATATGTAACCTTCCCAGCCAGTTTCTGAAAAAGCAGAGTCAATGAGAGAAGCCATATTTGCTTAATAACTCAATGATTCCCTTATCAACTGCGGTGATTCACTTAATGACTGTGACAAAAAGGTCAAAAATGAGGCAAAACTCACTTAATGAATGTCTTGCTTAGCAACAAAAATGTTGGGCTCCAATTGAGGAGGACCTATATTAATAGTTCCATGATAAACCAAATCAGTTAAATAGGGTACTTTCTCTTTATTGGAATTTATTATTTATATCCATTCCATTAATGCTGATTGGTTTTTATGCTAGTGACTACTACTTGTTGATTATAACAATGAAATCATGTCCAAAAATAAATCACATACTTTAAAGAAATTTGCATTGCATCTATCAAATGCTTTAAAAACATTCAGGATAACAAAGCTAGTGAATTACAATCATTTTTGGGATCATGCTAATCATAAGTATTCTTGTGTGAAGGCCAAAAGACCAAGATGATGACCAGAGTCCCTGTCTACTTCTTTATGCAATGATGTCACATGCACAAAAGCATAGGGCTTCAATCACATGTCACACCTGCCTGCAACCTTGACATTGAGATGCCCTCTCACACACTGATGCTCCTGGCAGATTTCAGTAATGCCCTCTATATCAATTTGAAATATGTCAACACCAACATAAGTCAGTATTTCAACTGGTTATGCAATACTAAACAACTACAATTGATATATTCAGATTGTAAATTATTAGCCAACAAGAAGAAATTGCCTGATCTACAAAGTTTAACAACTGTATATTAAGGAAAAGTCTGATAAATATTTGACACAATGGCTTTAATATTTTGTTAAATTCTTACCATATTTGCTGATATAAAGTTAATGATATTGAAGCATACTCCCATAACTTGCTTGTTAAACTAATAGGATAGAAATTGCTCATCATTTTCATTTATAACATTAAATGTTATTGTATACTTTATGGAAATATAAGATTTAGTAATATTTAATTAAAAATGACAGTCTGGAAGGAAAAATCTATGGCAGTGATGGCTAACGTTTTAGGTACCGAGTGCCCGGACGAGTCACAGCTAATGAGTCACAACTTTTGACATCATTGCCCAGCACCGCTACTCTCTTTCTGAGCATGCTCAGCTCTAGGGTGATACTGGGGCAACTTGACTCACTTATAACAGAGATAGCATGCATGCAATAGGTTCGCCATCACTGATCTATGATAACTTTGAATTAACCAATATTATTTCCCTCTTTTCTCTTGCATCTGAGATCTCCAAAACCTCTGCAAGAAAAGTGTTACTATTAAAAGTACCCTAAGGCTGTTGCTCTTACTGCAAAAGAGTAAGATGTTGTTCTGAAAATGCCAACCCCTAGAAATAGACCTGTTTGGTAAAAGTTTGCCTTTGTCATTAAGTTATTTAAAAACTAAAATGCCAGTTCCAGAAAGGGCTGTCAAGAGTCTAGTGTGGCAAGATATAAATGTATTCAGGCTGAACATATGTGATATCTTACAAATAAAGGCAAATCTGCTTCTGAACAATCCAACAAAAGTGGCCTTCCAATCTATCTTATTTCATAGGATGGAATTTCAAACTCCCATTGAAAAGCGTACATTTCATGATTAATGTCACTCCAACAAGATAGACCAGACTAAGAAACTAATGCCATAATAGAATCTGCATTGTAATAGAATCTTACAAGTCTAAATGAGCTTCTCCCCCTCTGTCTTATTTTCTTGTGTACTAGGGAGGGTTTTGTCTGATGTGTTTTCCCAAGCTATTTTCTTGGACCTTTAATCTGAATACTGCCTTGATAAGGTCACTTCTTCCTGTTCTTTAAGTCCATTCCCCATGCTTTCTACTGAGATGTAAACTTCTTTTTCACTATCTCCTCCTTTGAAAAAGCACCTTCTCCTCTCCCCATTTCCAAATGCTCAAGGTGGCACTGAGAAAGTGACTGTACAAACAAACCCTAGGACAGTATTGACAAACCTATTGCATTCGTGCCACAGTGGGCACACAGAGCCCTCTCTGTCGGCACACAAGCCAAGTCACCCCAGCATCGCCCCAGAACTGAGCATGCTTAGAAAGAGAGTAGTGGCATCATATGATGAAGCCACAGGGCCATGCACATGCTCAGAAAGAGAGTAGGGGCCCCTTGGAGAGTAGGTGGGAGGTGAAATGGCCCATGGCACTCCTTGCAGCAGCGGCACCACAAAGAGAGCAAGTGGCAGGAGGAACTGCCCGCTGTGCTCTTTGCAGAAGTGGCACCATGAAGAAAGCAAGTGGCGGGGGAAACAGTCTGCTGCACTCCTCACAGAATCAGCGCTGCAAAGAGAGCAGGTAGCAGGAGGTGGAACAGCCTGCCACACTTCTTGCAGAAGCAACGCCGCGATGCGATCAAGTGGAATGGGGAAAATGGCCCAGTGCGCTCCCTCCAGCAGTGGTGCTGTGAAGCAGGTGGTGGGGAGAAAAGCCCACCGCAATCTTTGCAGCAGTGGTGCCGCGAAGGGGGGGGGAACAGCCTGCCGCCCCAAATAATTTTTTGAAAATTCATATTGCTGGTCCAGGATTTCAAATTATGAGTTTGGTGGTTCCTGAGGTCAAAAAGGTTGGCGGCCACTGCCTTAGGAGTTTGAATGGAATATTTGTATCTTTGATGAAGGAAATTGTTTTACTTAATGATTGGATTGCAGCTGTTCCCATGATTTTATATTGTGATTTTACAGTTTGATGTATTGATTGTATTTTATATTGTTACTAGCTTTTTGTACCCGTGCTCTGCTATGGTTTTTTAAAAAAAGTTTGCATGTTAAAAAGTTATTGTGCATTGAAATTTTACTCTAGAGTTTATGAATATTTCTGTTATCCAATGTGATGTTTTGTGTTGCTCTTTGGTCAAGGTTTTTGTGTTTCTTGGTGATGGTTTTTTTGGCTCTGTTAAAGAGAATTAATTAATTTATTTGTGTACATGAATTTTTTGCTAGGTATTTTAATTTTTTTTATTGTTAATGAAAGTATAGATGTTAGATCAGCTGACTGGTGACAGCGCTAACCCTGCCAGCTGATAAGCGTAGTTATTTCTTGTCCTAAGTAAGCGCATGTGCAGTGTACATTTTCAAAAATATTAAATATATCTATTAAAACCGGCGCTAACACTTTAGATCAGGTAGCTGGCATGCAGCGCTAAGCCTGCCAGCTGATCAGCATGGTTATTGTGTCCCTTCCAAAGCGGAAACATTAATTTTTGCAGGTTGTTTTCCCTGCACCTGCAGTCCTCGGCAGCCTTTTAATTTTTGTGACCATCCAGCACTAATACATTAGATCAGCTGGCTGGCAGCAGTGCTAAGATCAGTGTGGTTATTTCCTGTCCAAAGTAAGCACATGCGCAGTGTATTTTTTTCAAAAATGTTAAATAAATCTGTTAAATATTAATATTCAGAAAAAATGTTTCTTAGTGAGCGTCTTGATGGCAAGATCAAGGTATGTAACCAATTTCATCTTTGTAGTGTTAATGGTTTTAGAGATATCGTGATGAGTCAGTCAGTCAGTGAGTCTGCGAATGAATGAGTGAATCATTTTTATTATGGAATAGAATGGAATCCCCATAATACTACAACTTACAATTATCAAATTACAGGAAACTCAAATGAAATATTTTTTCAAAAAGCATATACTAAATCAGTGTAATTTGCTTCCTTATAATAAAGTGATAAAATTTTGAAAAAGTTTAAAAGAGAATTAGACAAAACCATTTGATAATACACTTTTAATACTGTTAGTCATTGTGGTAATTTGATATCTCCAAGATCAAAGATACAACATCTTTGAATAGTGGACAATGACAATATTAATGGGAAGTTTCTATAAGCTATAGTTTAATTTATGAACTTTTCATAGCAAGTTTTAACTATTTTGAAAAAATATTAGTATTTATTCAGCTTTATGTCAAGAACAAACATTTCTGAGGGTACGCAGGAACAAAACCATATTGAAAGATTGAGAAAGGAGACAATCAAGCAAGAAATGACATTAAAGGAGGATATGGCTGAAGGATCTGACCTCCGTTATATCACTTAGAGAACCCTGGATAGGTTAAGGGTTGGAGTGCCTAAGTGTAAGACCAATATGCTCCAGTGGAGTCTTTTAGCAGATAACAGCACACTGTGTGAGTGCAGACATATCTATCCACTGGTATGTTGGTTGCTTCCAGAAACATGTACTGATAATGACTTTTTTTGGGCCAACAACAAAGCCAAGAAGTTGATTTCATTCTGACAGTCTAAAGTTTGAGCAAGACAGAGAAGAAAAATTTATTTTAAATTTTTGTTAAATTTATTTTCCACTTAACTCACCCTGGGACTGTTCTAAGCAGCTAGTGACTAATATGCTGATAAATAGCCTTGTAGGTTCTTAAAATATTCTGCAATTTACATTGTATTGCTAAATATTTTAATTGCAGAGCCCAGAAAAACTCAAGCAAGTTGTACATTAGCTTGCTAAATTTGCCAGATGACTTTCATTTGTGTACCATTTAACTATAATTATATAATGATGTATTTTGTGGCAATTGTCACAGATATGGGAGGAAACATGACCTGGAGGAAAAAGAAAAGGTTACTAAATGACAAAGCTGTGTAAGACCATCTTCAAAGATAAAGACTTTAATCATAGTTTGAATCAATCTGTATCCATTTTACTAAACCCCCCAAGTAAGGTCTTAAACATAATAATATAAAACTGTGGAAACAATTGTCCAAAACAAACATATTTGCATACATTCAGAATTGTGTAATGACAATATCATTCTAGTAAGGACATGCACTTTCTAACATTCATGAGTTGCAAGATTTGACATGCCTGCTGTGATGACTCTACTGGAAGATGAATCACAATTGAAAAATTCATACAGGCCTGAGATAGAGGCTTTCATTTTTTCCTTGAGCACAAAATTATCTCGCACATTTTGATTACATGATTGCCTTAAAATGACATGCTTTATTCTCTTTCCCCTTGGAAAAATATACAATTCAGTAGAAATACAGATGTTTTCTCTGCAATTTTGCAGCATCTCCAGGTATTGCTGGGGAAATTCCTATTGGAAATCCTGGAGAGTCATTGTATAGAGAAGAGGGAGACCTCCTGGTGTAGTCTAAATGTTTTAGACTTCAATTCCCATTGGATCTAGCTAGCATAATCAGTGAAAAATGATTATGAGAATTATAATCAAAATTCTGGAGGACCCTAGGCTAGGCAGCTTCCCTTTAGTATCAAAATGCATCAGTGATCTGATTTAGCATAGAATAATTTCTTATATTTCTTATATAAATATATGTCCATGCAAGTTTGTAAATCAGAAGTGTTAATAAGAAAATGATTTTATCAGTTAAATATAAGTTAATTTAGTTGATTGGATTGGCATAAGATCTCACCCTGAATAAATTATTATGCAACAACAGCAGAGCAAAGAAATGAGTAAGGTGTAAGTCAGCTTGTTGTTCCTCTGAGGTACTCTTGTAAATCTAACAGAGCAAATCATTTTCCAGGAAAGTAGACAGAATCACAGAAGGAATTCTAGATGCATTTTTGGAGCTCTCTATTTAGAGTTGTGCTACTTATTTTAGATCCTACCATAATAAGTAGGCTCATAAATAATAGAAGTAAGTAAATATTATGGACATAATGTGAAATACTCTTTAATAAGCATGGGAACGCACATGCACCACTTTAGTGATTAAGACATCGAACTAGAAAGCTGGAGGTTGTGAGTTCAAGTCCCTCATTAGCCACAAACATCAGCTGGGTGACATTGGGCCAGTCACACACACTTAGCCCAATCCACCTCACAGAGTAGTTGTGGGGAAAATAGGAGGACGAAGATCTGTTGGATATTTTTGCTTTCTTGAGTTATTTATTAAAATAATAAAGGCAGGATACAAACAAATATAATAAAAATAATAGATTTTCATTGCATGCACAATTCTACTTTCTTCAAAAAATAGTATTCTCAATAATAATGGTAACATTATGGAAGGTTCTTTAAATATCACTGTTTTCAGTGGGTAAGATATTAAGTACTTGCTTTCTTGTCATAACTAAACCACCTCCAAATTCTAGCATATATAATTTTCAAAGGGAGGTTCAGGCAAACATTATGCACATTTGCTCAAGTATTTCTCATAGATTAAGCAAACCTATTTAGATTTGCAGCTAGAAAAGTATAAGGTAACATGCTCCAAAGTTATACTGTTTTTCCTATATATCAGCAGGTTAGATAATGTCAAGAATCAAGGTTTTTTGGAGAACAAAACAATTGCCAGTATCTTCCTACACCTGAATTGATAAAGGAGCTATTTTTTTGATTCAGTAAAAGCCAGCTGCAATATGGAGTAGAAAAAATTATGAAATCTATGAAGAGGAGAGATAAAGTGATCTCTTTCATTTATTTTTTCCTAAACTATCCTTTTGCTTGCAATAATTACTTTGTTACTTTTCATCCTTTGTATAAATCTTTTACTAAGATGGGCTGGAGTTTTGGTCATCCATAGCTCATAGATCATATCTGCTGATGGAACAAACTTTCCACTCCTCACTCCAATTCTCACAGAACTGTTTGAAAGTCACCTACCATTGTCTTTTGGTTGACCTTGAAATGCAGAGAATATCATGATCTAATCAGTGTTCTCTCTCTTTGCCTCTGGTTGACAACAAGTTCAAAAATTCAGTATTCCATCTGCTGAGTTACCAACAGACATGGAATGATAAAAATTCTGTCATCCCAACTCTACAAAAACAAGATACAATGATTACTAATATTCCTGTACCTGTCTGTGTTTTTTCAATTATGTATCTTAGAGGGTGTTATGACAGAAAATTATTTTAGGAAAGATAGATTATAAAAGCATGAACAATAATATTTTCCAATTTTTTTGTTATTACATTTATATACCTCCCTTCTCCTGATGTACTCAGGGCGGTGTACATCCAGATAAAATCACAAGCAAAACATCACAAAACAATCACAACATCCAAGTTAAAAAACCATATAAAAATAATTACACAAGGCCGTAATTTAAAAAATTCAATGTGAAAACCAATTTAAATCCTGATAAAAACAATTTACTATAATAAAAGGGTGTGGGCTAGGATAGCCCAGCTTGCATAAAAAGATGTGTCTTTAGGGCACCACGGAACATATGGAGGTCAGATATAATGTGTATCTCAGGGGGGAGATCATTCCAGAGGGTGGGTGCCACCACAGAGAAGGCTCTCCCCCTGGAGGTCGACAGCCGACATTGCCTGGCTGACGGCACCCCGAGGAGGCCCTCTCTGTGGGAGCGTACTGGCCGGTGGGAGGTATTTGCTGGTAA
>JANHFO010003036.1:47802-58984 GCA_032468095.1 Pareas carinatus | reverse complement strand
TACTAAATTTTACTGAGTTTACTAAGTTACTAGTTACTAAGGTTCTTGATAAATGACTATGAGACTTTGAAAACCTGATATCACTGGATCTTATTCAACAATTTTGTTGAATTAACTTTAGCTAAAATATTTTTAAATTGGATTTTGAATAAATGTGCAATTAATTGTTACAATGTTGAATTTTACTGTTACTATCTTCCTTAGTGGGTCGTGCACTATTCCAAATAATGCTATTTATAGGGGGTGGGGGACACTGAGGATGAGTTTGTAGCACCAAGGGGGGCGGTGGACTGAAAAAGTTTGGGAACCACTGAATTAAACAATATTGTGAGCTTTTTGAACTTGATTTAGTATGTATATAAATCTGGCCACTGAAATTTATAAAACATGGAGTAGTGCAGTGCACAAAGCCTTCATTTAAGATTTATTCAACAAACAATAATTAATCAAGCCATAATTTAGCATGTGTGAAGTCAGCAAAATAATGCTAAACCAGGATGTAAAACTACATTTCTTCATCAAGCCATAATAGCTTAATTCATTAAACCATAACAGGTGGGTCCATGCATCACAGTAAGATGAAAGCAATGTGCATAATAACCATGCAATGTTTTATCCAACCACTGTAGGTTATAGAGAAAGTCAAAGTTAGAGTTGCAGCAATTTCCTACAATATTAATAGCAACACTAATTTGCAACCTTTCACTTTTTTTCTAAAAATACAAAGTCAGAGTTTAAATGTAATATAATAAGAGTTTCCCAAACGAATATAAAAGGTTTTCACTGTTGGTATTTAACAAACGAAATCTCACAAATCAGCTAGAATGTATTTATTCAGTTAACACATATAAGTTTGTGGTTGTATTGATATGACACTAATCCTCTTGGAGGGATGTATGCAGTGGGGCACCCCAAGGCTCTGTCTTAGGCCAATACTCTTCAGTGTCTTCAACAAGGAGGTGAGGGGAAATTTGCAGATAACACCAATAGCCAACACTCCAGAATAGAGGCTCAAGTTAGAGAAGGATCTTGACAGACTGAAACACTGGGCGATTTAACAAAATGAAATTCAATGGTAAGAAAAGTAAGGTTCTACACATAGGCATGAAAAATCAAATGCATAGGTGGTACCTAGTTCAATAGTAGTAACTGTGAAAGGGATCTTGGAGTCCTAGTGGACAATTACTTAAATGTGAGCCAGCAGTGCACTGCAGCTGCCAAAAAAGCCAATGCATATCTAGGCTGCATAAACAGACAATAGAATCAAAACCATGCAAAGTGTTAGTACCACTTTGGAATGCCTTGGTAAAACCAAACTTCAAATATTGCATCCAGTTTTGGTTGCCAAAATATAAAAAGATGTTGAGACTCTAGAAAGAATGCAGAGAAGAGCTGCAAAGATGGTTAGGGGCCTGGAGGCTAAAACATATGAAGAATAGTTGCAGAAATTTCACATGTCTAGTTTAATGAAAAGGACTAGGAGTAACATGATAGCAGTGTTTCAATATTTAAGAGGCTACCACAAAGCAGAGAGGCCAATTTTTTTTCTCCAAAGCACCTGAAGGCAGGACAAGAAGCAATGTGTGGAAACTAATCAAGGAGAGGACCAATCTAGAACTAAGTAGAAATTTCTTCAAAGTTAGAACAATCAGTGGAACAACTTGTTTCCAAAGGTTGTAGAGGTTTTTAAGAAAAGATTGGTCACTATTTGAAATGTTATAGGGTTTCCTGCTTCAGCAGGGGATGAAACAAAAGACCTTCAAGGTTTCTTTCAACTCTGTTATTCTGTTAAGCTATTTTGGGTCTCAGATCCAGTTCAGACTTTTCCTCTAAACTTTCTTTTTCTTCCTCCCTTGCCAGCTGGAATCTCAATTTTGAATACAAATAATGCTGTTTGGGTGCAGCAAGAATCTACAGCATACAAGGATTGAATCACCCAAACTAGAAGCTATGTAAATTCTCTCAAAAGCTATCTGGAAATTCTGTTGTGCATTTTTACTGAAGATCAACTTTGTCAAAAGGCAGCAAGGGGAACTACCACCAGCACTTTCCTCACTGCTGCTTCTTCAGCCCCATATCTCCTCTGTCCTGTGAAGATAAGAATTCATGGAATAGCAATCCCATCCAACCATTGTTTTATTCTTCTTAGTGACCCAAATGGGAATTGCTCTGGTTGGCTTGTCTGACAGTGGGAGGGATAATAGTCATTAAAATGAAATAAAATAAAGTGTTTCGTATTAGGAGACTAGTTCTTATGTATATGTATTAAAACCAAACAAGCTGTGGGGGGATGCAAAGCTCAGCTATTAAAAAGTAAGTTTTCCCCAGATAAGCATCAAGTTATCAGGGCCAAACTCTTCAGCAGTTAAAGGCTGACATTAATTTACTGGAAAGATGTTTAACTATCTTGTCACCTTGGGAATATCTAATTATGCATACAAACAGTAGCTAATATAAGGCAGCATTTGAAGGCTCTGTTGGTTGCTCTTATTCATTTATTGAGCAACAGGCCTGAATACTTTTTGATTTCCTGCTGAGAAATATTCCAAAAGAGCAACATTCAGAATCAGCCCAACATCTTGTTGCCTGAGAAGGACAAGCTGATCCTCCCACTTTCCAGCAGATTGGCTGTTCCATCTTTGTTCAGTTCCTGAGAAGGTACAATATGTCTCATCACATTGGAGGGGGCCACTTAGCTTAGAAATATCTAGGGGACAACAAATGAAACATTCAAGTCTGTCCCCAAAAACTTTATTGCTAGTTCACACCACAATACTCAAGAGAGTAAATGCCTCTCTTGGTACAAGGGGTGGGTTAGGCCAGCCAATTTTGTTAAGTGAGTAAGCAAAATATTTATAGTATATGCTCTAAAGAGAAACCAGACATGGAGGTTTAAATAAATGTTTTTTTTATTAAGCTACTTTGTATTGCAATTTTGTTCCCCAACTTTTACTATTCTGGTCATTAATGAAAAGGAGGAGGAAGACATATAATAGGAGACAATGAAATTTAAAATTAATTACCATTTTCTCTTCTGCGTGGGAATTTCTGTAGTCACAATTGTCTTGTGAAGGTAATTATATATGTTCTCAGTCATCCATTGAGAGTTTTTGTTTTAACTTTAAAATGTTGAGGAGGGAAAGATGAAATAGAAATAGCACAATATTGATTGATTACCAAGAGACCTCCTGATTTTGAAGGCCTACAGCATACCTGAGAAAACTATACATGTTGCTGGAAGGAATTGGCTCAAATTTTTAAAAACATCTTGTTGGCTAATTGTTCAGTATAATATCTGTCTACCAAAAGTAGGTTCAGTGGAAATTATTACCAGGTAAGTAAATATAGTATTACAGTCTGTACAGATTCACCATGAGAATTTCCGAACTCTCTCTCTGTCTCTGTCTCTGTCTCTGTAAAAAGACACCAATAGACAGAAAGAAAACTACAACCCCCAGGATGCAACGTGGCAGCCATGCCGGACCGAGCATGAGCATAGGTGGGTCCTGCCTGGGAGCAGCGCCGGCCGAAAAGAAATGGTGATAAACGAGAACGATAGAAGCGCACTCGCTCTCGCGTAGGCAAAGGAGCAGCCGGAAGGAGAAAGACACTCTTCCAGTGGTTGCGGCCACCGCCGCTGCATTGGCGCCGTACGAGGCAAAGTTATGCGTCCCCAGTAGCGAACGGAGAGCCTATTGCTGAAACAGCGACCGGGCAGGGCGAGAACTGCTGCAGTGTCCTAGGAAGCGCTGCAGGAGGTGAGTTGCTGGCTGCTCTGTAGAGGGCCGGTTCTTTTTGGAACAGGGACAGCAACGGAGGTGTGGGAGGGGACGGGTGGCAGAACAAACATCACTTTTTTCCGGTGTAAAGAAAAGCAGCTTTTTTTTTACTCCGCTCTTATTATTTGATGGCATTCAGAGGGTGAGTGAAAAGACCCATCTTTGTTGTGAGTCCTTGTAATTCTTCCTGGCCTTCTGTCCATCTTAGGGGGATTTCCCCCCTCCCCCGGGATGAGTGGGGTGGGATGAACGAGTGCTTTCTGTTCACGAAGTCTCCCAGTTAGCCAATGTCCTTAATTTGAGATTCGGGATACTATAGGTTTTGGGGGTCGGAACTGATGCATGATCATTTTTTAATTTTCGTTATAAGCACAACTTGGGGTCGGGTTGGGTTTAATCACAGTCACCCACCGTATGTTTTATAATCTTTGGAAAATGGCACCAATCAAAACCAAGCTTTTGAAAAGAAAAAGAAATCGCGGGACGGTTTCTTGAGATTTTGGTGCTTCACTGAATCCCAAATACATTCGCCAGCACATTCAGAAATTAGTAACCAACTCTCATGAGTGTCTCACTCAACCCCTTCCCCAGACGTTTCCAGATGTGTTGAACTGCAGCTTGTGTAGCTGCAGCTGTGGGCCGGCAACGGGAGTTGCCCAACACCTTTGGAGAACATCATATTGAAAAGACACCACCTGCAGTCAGTGCTGAGATTTGTAGTGCAGTTTTTAGATATTAGAGCTGATTTAAAATTTAACTATATTTGAATCCCATTGTGTATTCGCAGACTTCACTGTTATCTACCATATTAGATATTTTCAGAAACTGTTTCTTGATATTTATAATTCAGTGTATCTGGAAAATTCATTCTACGAATGAACCTTAAACTGCTACACATTTTATTATGTGTAGTGTATTCTGCTATAGTGTTGTTGGGTGAGATTTGTAAAAGATTCAAACATGAATAGTGTGTGTATGTGTGGGTTAACCAAATAAGAAATGGAGTATCTTAAAAAATTTCGATAATTACCACATTAAAATATGTGCTACACATTTTAATCCATGCGGAATCATCAGAAGTATTATTTAGTTACTGGTGTTGATAATATATTGGCAATATATCATACTGAAAGTAGATTTCAAACAAATACTCCTACATTGTTGACTGACGCAAAACAAACTTAATTGCTATTCCCAAGAAACAAATCTATGAACTTCAGAATTCCCAGATCAGAACTCAGTTCAATAGAAAATTGTGAATAAGCCATAAACAAATTGTGATTTCTTAACTTTTGATTGACTTCAATTCAGTAATAGAGGAGTTAGAGAAAGTCTACCAATCTTGTGTCCTTTTTAGAGAAAAAGGCATGTGTATTCCTCACATGTATATCTTTTGGAATGTGTCTTATTAACTGGTATTCGGTTAATATAGTAATATATACGGTATTGAATTCCAGAACTTACTTCAGGCTAGGGTGAACAACAGAAATTATAAGCAGGTAAAAACATGAGATTTCTCCCCTGATGTTAAGGGAAGCCATAAGTTGGATTTCTGGTTTGAATCTCTTGGAGATTTCTAGTAAGGCAAAATTAAGGTTTCTCCTTCCAGTCATGTTTGACTGTGTGGGATAGTGGTTATTTCCAATTCACATCCAAAGAACCAGCATTGCCTGAGGACATTTCTGTGGTCATGTGGCCAGCATGATGATCACAAAGGCACATAGAATACTATTACCTTGCCACTGAAGTGGTACCTATTTACTTTCTTGCATTTACATGCTTTCAAACTGCTAGGTTGGCAGGAGCTGAGGCAAGAAAGAGAAACTCACTCCGCCATAGGGTTCTTAGGTCTCAATCTGCCAAAATTAGGTCAACAGGGCAGTGTTCCTATTTGCACTAACAATCTAACAAATAAATAGTAAAGAATAAACTATAATAAGGTGGTGGGCTAACTCCAGTGATAATTTATTCCATAAAATATAGTGTGCACCTGCTTCATGGCTTTGATTTAGCAATAGTGTTTCAGCATAGTATAGTTTCTTGGACCCAGAAAGTGCTGCCCTTATGCCTCTCATGGGCCTCTTTGTGCTTACGCATCTTTCTTTAGATACTTAGCTTAGAGAGATCTTCCCAATACAAATGGGCTACTTTAAAATAATATTAATATCACCTGTGCTTGCCTAAACAACAGAATTGATTTTATTGATCTCCTTTCCAGGAGAAAGTCAGGAAACCAGCAACAATAAAGGGAATAAACTGCTGAAATATATTTTTAAAAATTAATAATGTGGCTCTGAAGTATTGAAATAAAAGCAAAGCCTGTATTTATTATTCTGTGTTGCTTGTAGCCCTTGGGAGGAATGTACTCCATGATAGAGAGCCTGCTTTATATGCAAAAGTTGAGTCCCCAGCATCTCTGGGTATTTATTTATTCATTAGATTTTTATCCTGCCTTTCTTCTCAGAGCTCCATCCTGTATCTCACACCTTCTCTAACTTTAAATTTACAACTTTGCAAAGTGGGCTGGCCTGAGAGATGTTGACCAGATATCCCATTGGACTTAAGACTGAAGAAATGTGTTTAAGAAATATTGTCTTGTGCTTCTGTAGATACTGAATATGTTCAGAAGAAACTCCAGTATTGCCGGTAGAATAATATTTAAGAAAAAAATTCATTCTTTTGGAGTCTTTCAAACAAATGACCTTGGTCTTCAAGGCCTTTTGTGCTTAAATGGGAAAGATAGATATCTCAATAAATACTGCTTTTATAAGTCAAATATAGGATTGGAAATTGTTAAGTATGAGAAAGAACTGGTAAACAATGATGCAATCTCATATTAAGATCTAGAATTGAGTCTTCTTCAGAGCTTGCCAAAACAGTTTTTTCATACCTAAGATCATCCTGCCTATATTTACATGTTACATAGTTTCTGATAAAAGTGGCTCCAGAATAAGAGTTAACTTTAGCTTGGTATACTTTGTCTATGTATTTTCTAACAGGACAGGAAGTTTCCATTACCTGGTGTCTTCTAGACATGTAGGGGTCAACTTTTCCAAAATGTTGAGTTCCAATGCAGTGTTGTCTGCAGTTTCTAAAAATTGTGTTCCTGGTGCCCCCAGACGGCATGGTGTGAGAAAACAACTCATCATTATAGTTTTCTAGACCAGTGGTCGTCAACCTTTTGAACCTCAGGGACCACTAGATTCATAATTTTAAATCCCGCGGAGCACTAATATGATTTTTTTCTAAATGATATATACATTTGTAAAATAATGATCAGAAAACTTCCATTTTATTAATATAAAAGGCACCTATTTAATATAGCAAAATTATTTAATTATAACAAAATCATAAATGCTTATTTAATCATAACAAAATCTCTAAAGGTTGTTTAATTGTAGCAAAATTATAAAAGTTAGTTTAATTATTACAAAATAATTGAAGTTTCCTTAAGTATTATACATTTTAGTGTGATATTTGTTCCTGATTGAGAGAGAGAGACAGAGACACACACAGAAAGAGGCAAAGAGACAGAGAGACAGAAAGAGAATGAGAGAGAATAAGACACATATGCACACACACAGAATGAAAGACAGACACACACAGAGATAGACACGCACACAGAGAGAGATAGACAGACAGACACACACACACACACACACACATGAACCGTACAACTATACAAAAAAATTCAAATCTCCAGATTTTCCTGCGCACCACCAAAATTTTCTCCCGGCCGACAGGTTGGAGACCACTGTTCTAGGCAATATTGAAATAATTTCAAGCAGATTTCCTATTTAGGAAGCTAATAGATATAGACAACAGTCAAGTTTGACTTAAGGCAGATAAAGCATTGCCAATTCTCAAGATGGTAATTCCTGTATTTCTAACTCCCTCACACAATGTACCTTCATTACCTGCTATATTTAGTGAAGAAACTGTTTTCTAGCTTTCCAAGCTTATCCCCTTCCTCACTTATATTCTATTTTGACCAAAGAAGAATTAAGACTGCTGCTCCTTAAACAAAAGGATATCATTTCTTCTGATAGTCAAGTCTTTCTGTGTTGACCTTACTCCTGGCAGGTACTTTTTCCTGATCTATATGTAAGAAGGAAGCCATCCATTTCTCTGCTTAAATATGAGCAGAGGCAAGAAGCTTTAATGGAAAGCTTTCTGCATTTCCCTTATCTTTATCAGTTTGGGACTGAATGATGCATTTTTACTACCCACTAGTTTAAAGAAAGAACATTTAGCGTACTTACTGATATGAGGAGATTATTCTCTCTCATTTCCTCTATTATACCAACTTGTTGAAGATATCTTGTTGTGCTATATCAATATTTTGACTGGCCCTTTCAAAAGGTTTTTGCAAATGTGTATCATATTCTTTCTCTATTTCTGTTGTCAGGGTAATTTTCAGTAGAAAAGTAAATTACCAATGACAGGTGAATTTTCTTTAAACCAAGAAAAAGGAAGCACATCTTTAATATTAAACAAAGTTCAAAGAAAGATGTTGAAGAGGTTTTTGGATAAAAAAAGTAGGGTCTTTTTGTTTCTGCATGCAAAATACCTTAGTTTTCTAAATTATGAAATGTTTGAGTGCTAAGGGTTATTTGTTGTTTTAACTTACCACTGCAGTTCTGATTAGAACATCATTATCATTTTAGAGCAATGTTGACTTCAAAGGGAGGATCAAGCAGATGATTTCTTCAGTTAAAACCAATAAGCTATTTCCAAATTAAAACTAGTTCAATTAAATTTCAACAAGATCAAAAAGCCAAGTCAATGATAATTAATCCCATGGGTTTTGCTTGGATCCAAATTCAGCTAACTTAATCTGATCCAGTCCACTGAGTTTTAATTAAGTGTTTTTATATGCTGTGCTTCACTTAGGATCACGTTTCCTATTTGAAAAGCACATTGCCAATGCTCCTCCAAAGAGATTCAAATGTGTACCTTATCTGGAGGATGCATTTGCACTTGACTTCTCTAGACTGCAGACACTGATGACATGAACCTATGTGGTAGCACTTGTCAATCTTTTCCACTCATATTAGAGAATGAGAATTGAACATATACTTTGTGTGAGATCATTGTTGTTTTGATCTTGAATTGCCGCTTCTTTATTTTGTGAGAAATTAAAGAGCCAGAAGCAATCCTGCACATTCCAGTTTTCGATATGATTCTGTAGCTATGGGCTTTCTTTGCCAACTTTTCAGACTCCTCGCTTCAAATGACCTGAATGAATATTGCAAGAGGTTCATATAAGATGTCTGACTACATCCCTTAATAGATTCTATTATACCACTTCTGTTCCCTATCTTTTGGGTATGGTGGACAGTTGTGGAATTTTGAGAATGATTGCAAGAATCCTGGATAAATGGTTATGGAGAGGTGCTTGTGCATTCACAAAATGTCTGCCAGAAGGAACATGAAGTATAAGAGCTGGAGATACCCATATGATGTTGCCCAGGCAAAACATGGATGAGCCACTATGCAGGAAGAATGTACAAATCTGCAGGACACCTACCATTTAATGCCAAGCATGACTTTGGAGAAAAGACAGCATTTAACTCAATGGCAGAATGATTTGAAGGAATGTCATTGCAAAGATGAAGTATTTTATCCAGTTTAATAAATAGCTTGCCAAGTTTCTCTGAAACATGATTCCTTCACCACCAAAATCTCATTCGCTTGTGTTATACCTCTCACTATAAGTAGGAAACATGTAAGAACAAGGGTCAAAAAGAGAACAGATAAAAGGAGTTGATTAAATTGAGGGGAGAAATCTGTTCCCTACATTTTCCTTTTGCATGGGTTGCTTATTTATTGAAAAATGTAAACATATTTTAGGTTTATGTTTATTCAGAATGCTTGTAATATCACATTTGATAGAGCTCCTAGAATGACTTCTAGGACCACACTGAGTCCTGTTGGAGAAGGGTGGTATAAAAATCAAATAAATAATGATAATGACTTATGATAAAATTTGGTAAAAAACCACAATTTTACTCAAGTAGTAATGAATGAGAAGGCCATAAAAATGTAAAGATTTGCAATGGAATGAAAAGTTTTTTTATTGATTACTGTTGTACTTTTAATTTTTTTAGAACAGGAAGCTTTTATTTTGATTCTTTTACTCTGTTTCTTTTACTCAGAACATAAATATTCTGAATATTTTGTGTTCTTGCTGCTTGATTTTATGTTCAGTTATTAGTAATATTATTACTCCTATTTATGCTCAGAGTGGGAAGTGTTACATTAGCAATGAGCATGGGTATTTTATATCTTGCTGAGTAACCATCCTGTGACAGAATAATGTGAAGGATTTGGTTTATTGGGATTTCTAGGTATATCATGAAATATGAATGAGCAAGCCCAGTTCTCTCATTCAGAATCATCTTTCTCTAATCCCACAAAATAAGCACAGGGACCTTGTCCATTCCTAAATAATGCTTCTAGATGATGATGATGATGATGATGATGATGATGATGATGATGATGATGATGATGATATTTTTATTTATATCCCGCCCTTCTCCCAAAGGACTCAGGATGGCTTACAGGCAGTTTAAAAACAAACAAATATAAATACAGAAACAAATTAAGAACATATTAAAACAATTAAATAGGCCTGATTAGATTTAAAAGGGAGAAGCAATAAAAACCATCTCCCAGTCAAATTTATTTAGTAAATTTAACACAGGAGGACAGGGCGCGGCTATTCGATACCCGCTTGCTGAAACAGGTGAGTCTTCAGGGCACGGCGGAAGGTCCGAAGGTCAGCGATCACTCATATAGCAGGGGAAGGTCATTCCAGAGGGTGGATGCCACCACAGAGAAGGCTCTCCCCCTGGGGGTCACCAGCTACATTGTTTGACTGGCGGCACCCTGAGGAGGCCCTCTCTGTGGGAGCGAACAGGTCGGCGGGAGGTATCAGCGGGTCGAATGCAGTCCTGCAAGTAACTGGGCCCTATGCCATGGAGTGCTTTAAAGGTGGTTACCAATGCCTTGAAATGCACCCGAGAGACCACCGGCAGCCAGTGCAGCTTGCACAGGAGAGGAGTTACGTGGGTACACCCACTCACCCCAAAAATCCCCCGTGCGGCCGCATTCTGGACTAGCTGGAGTCTCCAGGTGCACTTCAAGGGGAGCCCCATGTGGAGAGCATTGCAATAGTCCAGACGGGAAGTGACGAGGGCATGAGCGACTGTTCGTAGGGAGTCCTGATCGAGAAAGGGGCGCAATCAGGCAAACCTGATAGAAGGTCCCCCTGGCGACAGCTGCCACATGGTGTTCCATGGACAGCCGCACATCCAGGAGGAACCCCAAGTTGCGCGCCCTTTCCGTGGGGGCCAGTGTCTCGCCCCCAATGGCCAGTGTTGGTTCAAGCTGGCCATATC
>JANHFO010003036.1:0-27498 GCA_032468095.1 Pareas carinatus | reverse complement strand
TAAAACTGGCAAATTGGGGCGAAAGATGGTAAAAGTCTCAGTCCCCTCAGTTTCAGCAAAAGGAGTAGGGGAAGTGGATAGGATATTAGGGTCTTAGTAGGCTTTAGTAGGCAAGGGGTCCAGTCGGTCATAAGGCTTTCATAGTTCCATCCAAAAGTTTTAAACCTTGGAGCAAGGTCTCTGTGTCAGTGGTAGTCAATGGCAGTGCCGGCTTCGGGGCGCTTGCCACCACCCCAGCCAAGTTCATGGCCAGATTATCTGAGGCTGCGGTTACAGTCACCCATCCTGCCGTCGTCGCCTCCATTGCCGCAACATACAAGGGGTTCGGTAGGCACCTCCACAGCGCCCCCAGATCATCTATAGAGCGAGTCACAGGGAGCCACCGAACCCCCCCGCTGGCTGGCATCAAGGGTCTTCTAATTGCGAAACAAACCTCCGTAGCGCCCGCTCTTCTTAACCGAGGAACAAACCTCGGTAGCACCAGCCAACCTCAATAGCCCCTGTCGCAGTCACGGCTCCGCACCAAAACAACACCGCCAACCGCCAGCCGCGCCCACTTTCACCTTCATCTATGGGAGGAAAGGGGGGCTGCCAACCGGTCAGTCCAGCCAGTCCAGGCCACCCCATTTCAGCTGGTAAAAAACATCCCCGGTCTTGTCGCCGCCACTGCTGCCTCTACCAGCCAGCAGAGACAAAAAAGACCAGGAGAATCGCAGCGCCGATCGTCGCCACCGCCGTCCGAAAAATGGCGCTGCCGCCACCGCCGTTTGCAACGTTTGCCCCAAGACCACTGCTTCTAACAGTCAGCCGGCACGTCTCTCCACCAGGTAAGAAACTGCCCGCCAGATGGAGAAAGAGTGCCTCTTGCTGGGGTCAAGGGTCGGGGCTGGGCATAGCCGCCCCATTGCCCCAAAATTCGCCACAGTTGCACCTCTCCAAACCCGCGGCTCAAACGGGCTCGTCTGTCGTGGCCATCTTGAACTCTTGTTGGGTTCACGCCGCAAAGGAACAGGAAGGAGCGCTCGGGTTCAGAAAAGATGTTTATTGTAGTCAAGTTAGAACGAAAGTCTCAGCAACAAGCAACAGTAACCAGCCCTGCTTAAGGGCAATAGCAGTGGGCTTCAACCAAGCAGGGGCGGCTTGACCAGCTGCCGGGCTGTCTAGTGCTAGGGAAAATTCCCTGACCTAGTTTCTGCCTGCTGACCATTTGTTTTGCCAGACTCAACAGAGCCTGGCCGGCAGGTCAGCCTCCGCGGATCCTACAGATATGTGTCCCTCTTTCTATTGATTGTTTATACTTGTCTTTTTGTCTTTCATTTTATCAGACTGTTCTTTTTCCACCCATGCTGGTTCTTTTTGAGCTCTTATTTTTCTTCTTCATTCAAATTGTGCTAGACCGGGGGCTTTTATAATCTCACGTTTCCAAGTTTCCCAACCTTCTTGGGCTGTTTTCCTTCTGAATATTCTCATCCGTGGAGTCCTTCTCAAGCTGTTTCTAACTTTATTGAAATCAGCTCTCCTGAAGTCTGAAACTCTAGTTTGACTTTGTTCTCTTGCTTGAGCTTCCATGATGTTGAATTCCAATACTGCACAATCACTCCCATCAACCCCCCAGGGTTCCTGTTGCTTCAACGCCTTCTATCATTTCATCTCCGCTAGTGAGAATTAAGTCCAATACGGCTGACCCCCTGGTTTCCTTGCCTGCCCTTTGGGAGACAAAGTTGTCTGCTAGGTTTATGAAGAATCTGTTTGATCTTCCACTAGGTGCAGAGTTGATCATCAAATTAATGTCAGGGTAGTTTAAGTCCCCCATTGCTACGGTGTCATGCTTCCTACACACCTTGGTCAACTGACTAGGAAAAAGTTCATCTATTTCCTCTTTTTGGTTGGGTGGCCTATAGTATACACCTAGGGCCTATGTCATTCTTTTCTCCTTTTTATATTGACCCAGATGCATTCAAGATGGTTTTCATCATTGTTCTGCTGTATTTCAGTAAAGATATAGTGATTTCTTATACATAGCACAACTCCACCTCCTCTTTTATTAGGTCTGTTTCTTTTAAACAATTTAAATCTTTCTAGCTGTATATTTCACTCATGGCTCTCATCCCACAAAGTTCCTTTATTGGCAACAATATCATATCTGCCCTCATGTACTTGGATTTCAAGCTCACCCTGTTTATTCCTCATAATTTGTGCAGTGGTGTATAGGCATTTGAGTCCTTTTTGACTGACCTTGTGCTTAACTTCTACATACCGTATTTTTCGCTCCATAAGATGCACTCCCCCCTCCAAAAAATGTGGGGGGGAAAGTGTCTGCGTTTTATGGTGCGAATACAGAGCCGGGAGCTGCTCGCAAATGGCTGGACTGGGTGTCGGGGGGAGCAGGGAGCCGCCGTTTGCCACCACCGGCAAAGGAAATGATGGGCTGCGGTCAGCATCGGTGCTTCGTTGGCTCTAGCGGGCAACGGGACTCAGGCGGTGGCAGCTATTCCCGGCAGCGACGCCAACTCCCTTCTGTTGCGGCGAGGCAGACTGAAGAGGAATCCCTCGGCGGCTTCTTCCCCCGCCGCTCCGATCACCGCCGCCGCACTGGGAACCTGCGGCTTGGATCAGAAGAGCCTGTTTTTGCTGCCCAAGCTGCCCCGGCAGCTCACAAACGGCGGCTCTCGGCTCCCTCCGACACCCGGGAGCCGCAGTCACTCACAAATGATGGCTCCTGGCTCCCCCCTACACCCAGTCCAGCCATTTGCGAGTGGCTCCCGGCTCTGTATTCGCTGCTGCGACTCCTGGGTGTCGGGGGGAGCCGGGAGCCACCGTTTGCGAGGCTGGACTGGGGTGGTGGAGGGGGCTGCCCATCACCGACAGAAGTCTCACCCAGCTTCCCTCACTGCCACCGCCATTGGGGCCAAAAGGGAGCGCAAAGCCGAGCTCCACAGGCTGCTCAGAGCAGCAGGCAGGCGCTCGAGAGACCTGTCTGCAGGCAGATCGGATCCCCCAGCCTGCAGTTGGATCGCATTCTCCAGCCTAAAGTCACCATCTCTCTCTCTCTCCCTCTCCCTCTCCCTCTCTTTCTCTCTCCTAAGCAGGAAAGCAGGAAGAAATATATTATTCCTGTTTTCCTCCTCTAAAAACGTGGTGCATCTTATGGTCAGGTGCGTCTTATGGAGCGAAAAATGTGGTACTTTTCCAAGTGTGCAGAGCCTTATTCTGACTTATTATTCATACTGCTGTACCTGGAAAAAAATCCTTTGTTGTATGACAATGGCTTTCTTAGTACTTAGCTAAGAGGGAAGATGCCAGCATTGTCTATGGAGGGAAAAGGAATCCATAAAGTTGAGATGGTTGTTCAAAATCCCATTCTTATGGATGAGCATTGACATACAAAAGAGGTGAGTCTTCAGTCCCCAGATTGCAATCACCATCTTGATAGAGTGACCATCACAGAGTTGCACACAGCTGGTGAGATGATTGTACAATAAAAGTCACACCATTCACAAACACATCGGTCAATGACCACATTCCACTAGACTTCTTCTTTGTCAGATGCAGAAGTAAATTCTCTCTTTTCAAATTAAAAGAGAAAAAATGCAAAGTAATAATTCTGCATTATTTATTTTAAATTCTTCTCTACAAGCTATCTATTAACTACCCTAATTGTTTCTTGGCCATCCTTTTCTGGGTTTATAAAACAAGCTGGATTGAACCTGGATGGTATTTGAAAATTTGGTATTATAGGCTAAACTGAAACCAACCAAATATCCCAGAAGGTGGCATTGGCAAACTATATGAAAACTACATGGACTTGCTTGAGGAAACCACCAAGAGTTGAGATTCTCTCAAAGGTAACCTTATCCTGATTTTCATTAATGGTGATTAGCCTGTATGGCTCAAACATAAGTATATACTGTACTGATAGAACTGGCATCTGATTTGAAGATGTGTTAAGCATAAGAGCCTTCAGACATCAATGCCTAAAACTGTGTCGCCTGGTGCTCTTTCTCCCATTCCAAGCTGAGCTTTGTCCTTCCTTGTACCACTCAAATATATTGACCAGATCAGGCAGCAATGCTTAGCTTAAAACTAAGCAACAGGTGTAGAACAGGTATAGGTGTGTATATCTTAAATAGGGTTTACACTACAAAGTCAGAGTTCAGAGATGTTCTGGGAAGTGAAGATGGCATCTCCCTGTCACTGTGTCAGTTCATCATTGATATAGGATATATAACAAGAAAAGAGTTAACATGGATGTAGGAGGCCAGGGTTAGTGTGATATCAGGGTGTTCATTGCATATTGACTACAGTTTCCAAGGAGATTAAACTGCAACCTTTCTCAATATCATCCAATTTTTCCTTGATGCAAAGATCACCACTTTGCAAAAAAATAATCTGAAATAATAGTCTCATCAGTTGCATGAGCTACATCCTTAAACCACAGTGGCTCCTAAAGCAAAGTTACTTTCTAGCTCAGCACACAGATGGTGAGCTAAATATAGGAAAATTAATTTATAGGGTGTCGGAAGCTGCTGGAACAAAAATAAAATATTCCAACCTGATTTCTGAATTGAAATATATACTTTAAATGAGGATAGTTGGTTAAACATCAGGCTATAATATATACTTCTCTCAGAGCTTCTTTGCCTTTTGTTTTTATGAGATAGGTCAGGAATGTGAATATCATTTTAAATACCCATGTTGGCAATGGTAATGTTTCATTTCTCAAAGCAGTGTGCAGAACACAAATAGAAATATGCCACCATAAAAAAATGGAACTGGAATCTTAAACTGAGGAGTCAATTGTCTGCCTACAGAACAATCAAAGTTGTTAGTAACCAATGACTACACAATCTATAATGCCAATTTAATGTTTGTCTTAACTAAAAACAAGTATGACATTTTTATCCCTGTTATATTGTTGCTATTGTTAGATCTAGACCATGTGTTTTCTTTTAAAGTTCAAAATGGTGCACATAGGACCTCCACCTCTCAGCAAACATCTTTTTGCAGTAGATGTGGCTGAAGGCTAATTTTTCCTTTTTCACAAGCCACATTTCTCTCAGAGATACCTCAATCAGATTCTTTTCAGTTCTTATTTTAATCAAGCCTACTGACAAATCCTGGCAAGTTGCCAGGAGTTCCGCAGACAGGTCAAGAAAAATTTGAAAAAAGTAATATACATGAATTGTCAATTAGTAGTTAGTTGAATTTGTTTGAAATGGGACCATGAGGATGGTTATCACCATGAAAACCTTCCCTCTGCCTTTTGTTTAACAATTATTAATTTATAATCCATCATCACAATTTTAAATTGTAAATTTCATACACTTTTTTATGTTTTAATATTTTTTCTGCAAATGGAAATGGGCAGGCATTTATTTATCACATTTCAAAAATGTGATGAATAAATAAAATTTATATATAAATGACTCTTTGCCAAGTCCCTAACTAACAACTGTGTTGCGGTACACAGAATGCAATATTGCAGTCTAACTTTGCCCACTGCCAGGAATTTGATCCTGACCGGCTCAAGGTTGACTCAGCCTTCCATCATTTTGAGGTCAGTAAAATGAGGACCCAGACTGTTGGGAGCAATATGGCTCTGTAAACCGCTTAGAGAGGGCTGTAAAACACTGTGAAGCAGTATATAAGTCTAAGTGCTATTGCTGTCTGTTCCCTCTACAATATTTCACTGTTGCTTACCTTAGCAACTTTAATATGTGTGGATTTCAACTCTCGAATTTCTCTAACCAGCATCTGAGGAATTTGGGTAATTCTGAAATCCACACAAATTGAAATTGTCAAAGTTGAGAAGCATTGTTCTACTCTAAACCTGGATCTGGTTGCCTGGTCTAGCAGTAAGTGCAATTCATCTTCTGCATCTTCCCTTCTATAACATAGCTTCAAATTTTTACCTTTTTCCAGCTTCTATCACTTTGCTGTAATTATATTTTGTATAACCTGAGCCATTTGATATAGTACGTTTCATTTTCCAGTATGCCCAAGATTTATGCATCAAAGCCTTTTTAGTCATTCTGACTCTATTCTGAAAGTCCAATGGAAGCATTTAAAAAAGATCATGAATATAATTTGATGGTTCTTTTCCTTGTGCAGACGTTCATAGGAGCAGAAAGTACTAAAACTTTAGAGGAAGACTTTATTCCACACGATTCATTGAAATTTGACCTGACTAATTTGCTAATTCTGAAACATGGAAGTAGAAAGTTCATGCAAAATTAATGACTGGTCTTCCCTTCCCATCCTGTCCAATGTCCTTCTAACCCAACCAAGAATATTACTAATACTAAAGATACCACTTTTTCTAAAGTATATAAATGTGCTGCTTTGGGAGAAAAAATAATATATGAATAAACAAAGAGCTTAGAAAAGCAAAGCTGCAAAAGAACAGTTCTAAGAGAGGAAGCCCACTGAATTATGAGGTATAACAATTTTAAGCAACTTTCTGTATAATTTTAATGTCTAAATTTCTTGAGATTTATTTTTTGTATTATCCTCTGGATTGTATTGTGGAACAGCAATATATAAAATAGTTGAGTGTAGTTGGGGCAAAAACAAATACGATGCTGTGGATGGCTTCTCTGTTTATAGCTTTTCTTTAGTTAAATGGAAATAAAAATAGGAGCAGCCAGGAAGGAGTGGAAACAAGGGATTAAAGACCTTTGTCCATTCTTCTGGTGGTATTAATATGGATTGACTGTCCCCTTCCCTAATAATCACAGCTTTATTATTAAAAAAAAACATTAACAGAAGGACAAGGAAAAATGTACCCATCTGGGACAAGCATGAGGCTTTGATCATGCTGTTATAATCAAACAGGCACGCCAACTTTACATTCCTCTACATCGAAGTCCTGTCAATGCGTGACTTGACTATTTGATCTTTAAGAACACGTTATGTGTTTTATTTCTGGAGATAGTAAAGAAGGATCTGAGTTCTCAATGCTAAACAATGAGAGTCTTTCAAAATAGGGGTGATCAGAGGCCTTCTGTCCAAAGAACTATTGTCTTTACAGCCTTCCCTAATCTAGGCCTTTTTTTCAAATATGTATAGCACTTTATTATCCATAATCATATGCTGTCTGGGGGTTAAAATTGAATTTTGACCTAGAGCAAAGGTGGAGGAATCCCAAATGTTCTTGGTTCATGCTGTCCTTAGTGTCACAATAATCTTTCACAACATCCTTAGCAGTTCCCAAGTTATGCACCACAATACCTTGGGAGAAATTAGGAATATTCCATGTATTGAGTATTAAAATACTCAACAACAACAGTTTGAGTTTGCTTCAGTGTCTTGGTATAATTTGGGTATATAAATGTGGAGACTTGTCAGGGTGTGAAGGTATACAATCTAAAGAGAACAAGGCTTTGATGCTGCCCATGAATCATTTGTGAAAGGTAGGGACTCTGAATACCTGCAGATGTCCCCAAGCAGTGACTAATAATAGTTTTCATTATTGTTCATATTGGCTTCAGATTTGTAACATAGTGACATTAAAAGGACCACATGCTCCTAATTTCTGCATTAATATCTTACTGCAAGAACCCCACAGGACATCTGGTCATTTTTTTCTCTCTCGGTGAGATATATTGTTTTTCTATTTAAATATGAATGACTGTTTACAAGCGTGCATAGTCCCTGTATCTGAAAATACATCTTGAAAGTACAGATAAAAACCTGGGAAAACCTTGGACTACTTAAGTTCCATGGTGTTGAACTACTACTAAAGACAAAGGAACAAGGCTGGTATTTTTTTTAAAAAAAATGGTAATCTTAATACGTATAAAACAGACACGTAATTATTATTAGCATTTTTAAAGCTGTTAGAAGATTCAAAGCTTTCAGACAGGATTCAGTATTCCTTGCTTGAGTGACAAAATAAAATTACAAATTGGTTAGTTGAATATTACCTTTCAACAGGCACTCATCTGTGTGAGACACCTAGTTATTATACAAATTATCCACTCCATAATTTTGCATTCATCATCTTTGATAGCTTAGAATTACTGTTGGTACAAGTGTAAAATCGAGGCCTAGAACAAAACATCTCAAGAAGTCATCCGAAAAAAACCAGTAACTGGTTCAGACTCCTCCTACTACTTTGTCTTTCAAAGATTTGATATATTTCTCCTCCTCAGATTACTCAATTATTCTATATGCTTCCTACAATCTTTGAAATGGAAACAGTTTATAAATTTCATAAATAAATCAATTTGCTGCTGCATTTACAAGTGGAGCATGCAATAATATAACAATCCAATCCAACTTTTTTCAGCCTGAACATATCAAGATTAATTAGGCTAATCTTTGGTTGACAGAATCATTGTGACAAAGAATAATGGAAGTTTAGTTGCAAGGGTGAGAAATTGAGAATATAATTCAAGGGGATATTTATTTTTGTTCATGGAAACAGTTGCTGTGCTTCAGAGGTCTAAAACCTGTGACTTTCCAGATATTGCTGAATTTTAGTTGCCAGTAGCTGTTGCCAGCATGTTCAATAAGAAGTTGTGACTGTTCAACAACTTCTGAAGGATCATCGTTTAGCTCTTCTTCATCTTATTCATGCAGCAGTAGAAAATAGAAGATGATGAGCAAGAAAAGAATTTGTGCATTAATTATTTGTAAAAGGACAGGAGCTTTGACAGGAGAAAAATGAAATATACCAAAAGAATGGAATATGGGGAAAGGAAGAGAAGGGGGTAGTGAGGATGGTAGCAATAACTGCAGCATATACTATCAAACCATTGTGGTTTAAAAAATTTTTTAGCTATGATGAGAACATGACGAAAGAGAAATAAACATACACACAATCCATGTAATTATATACAAAGCGTCTATGAAAGTATGGCAGTGGTCTCATAACTGGCTGTCCAATTCAGCTAAGCAAGCTATCATTGCTTCATGCAAATCTTCTTGGAAAGCAGAGAATGCCCACGCCATTGGCAATCTTGCACAATAGGTTTAATAGTTTGCATGTCAGCAACAAGAGAAATCTTTCCATCATGGAAAACAGGTATTCACTTAACATCCACCCAGTTTAACCCCAAGAATGCCTAGAAAGAGAGGAATGGTCCAAGATACCTTCCTATGGCCTGTCCATTAGTGATCTCTCTACCAAGATCATCTGATTTTGACCTGCCTTGCTTTGTCTGGTCGAAATTGAACAGAATTGGGTACAATACTGGAAGACGTGCCTTTGCCATGCATCAGTGTGATTTTAATAAAACTACACATATGAAACTAATAGAGTACTTTAAACATAAAAGCAACATATTTAGATATTTTTAAACTTTTTTGAAAATTCAAAAATAGTCTGAAAAACAGAACAGTTTGTAAAGGCAAAATGTTAAATCTTAGGGTCAGTCTCACAGTTTGTGATGAACCCTTGTGAGTAAAGTCACTAACGTGAAATAGGAGTGGAAAACAATACAATAAAGCAAATTGAGGGAGCAAGTCTGATTACTTCTGCTGTATAGCGTAGGGAGGCAGAGAATGAAATGGCACTTAATCATGATTTGTTCCATGTTTGAAGAGGCAAGCATTGCTTTAAAACAATTGTTCTTCCAGCCAGATTTGTGTAGTTTTGTTCCTTCAGCCCTTGGTTCTGGGAAGTTACAAATAAAAAAGAAAATTGATCATATTTATTAGGAATGACGGATCATGGGTAAATTGTTATTACAATACAAAATGAAAAAGCCATAGGGAATCTGAGGAAATGCAAGCTTGGGGAGGTGTAATATGACACAATCTGATTCATTTCTGTTAGCCTCAGATGCAGATTAGAATGCAGTCATTCACCAACCACTATGCACCAATGAAGAAATGTATATTCTGAGAGAAAATTCATGTACAAATACATATTTAAATGGGTATTTAGATGCAAATTATCAGTTTTTTTTAAGGCACAAATGAATGCAAAAAGAGGACAGAAGAAGGTGAGGAACTATTTGTACTGGGATGAGTTCAAAAGTCACAACATCAGCAAAATAGCATCTCATTAGCCTGGATTATTTAAGCTTTCCAGTTGCTTTATTGAGGAAAGCGAATACTGATGAACTTTGAAAGGCTCTATGCTAGAGGTTTTCAAACATTTTCAAGCTGCGGACCCCAAAACATGTCATTGCTCCATGGCGGACCCCATTCCCACATATCTAACTAACTATTATTCAACCATTCATGTATATTACTATTTTCAATTTTTTCTTGACCTGTCTGTGGACCCTTGCCATGGACCCCACCTCTATGCTATTCCAACATTAAGCCAGTAATAAGAAAATAGAGTAAATATTCAGGGACAGGAAGATTCCAGACTGTCAAATTAACGTTTAGCTAAAATATAAACATGTCTTAAAAGAAGATGGGAAATATTAAGATTTTAGTTGAACAGATAAGTTTTGCAGACAAGGGGGAGAAGTCTGCTTTGAACGCAGTATAACCTATGACAATATTTATGACAAGAATTTTGAACACAATATGACAACGCAATGTGACAAAATATATATTTTAAGCAGAAGAATAGGTTGCCAACTAGCCTGGAAATCTGAAAAGCTGCCTAGAAGAAGCTGCCTATTTTTCAGTCTCTTTTTAAGATTTAGTTTCCAGTCTCCTGAGTAGGCTTATGAGTTTCAAGTTGACATAGTTAAAGGTAAATGATGCTGGGAGTATTAGTTCAGTATTACCCTGAAGCCCACAGGTTCTCTATCTCTGATAGAGAATAATGGGTTTATTTATTATTGGAATAATAAGCCTTTAATTAACTCCAGCCTCTGGGATGGAGTGGAAGGTCTTCATTCTACTGCTTGTAACATTTTGTCTTGAAAAGGGGAGCAAGAGGATGGATGCTATGGCAGTATCTTTAAGATATGCATATTACCCTATTATAAACGTGTATTTTAGTAACCAAAGGCCACCTTCCATATAAATTTGGAAGTATAGTTTTCTCTATATTTTGCTTTCTCTAGTATTTTCCTTCCATTTGTATTTCTTGAGAGAACACGGTTTTGTTTAAACATATCCATAGTACATCACCCAATGTGTTTGATTATGGCAAAAAATGAATAATGTGTATTCCTGATCAAACAGCTGCAGACACTTTTGAGAGACCAATTTCTTGTTCCTTGCACGAATAGAAGGACTCTATATATCGTGCTGCTAATTTTTAAAGAGAAACACTGGTTATTATTACTTCCTGTGGGTTTATATATTGACTAGATTAAGCCAACTGTTGTTCCTGAAGAGTTTATAACAAATGTTATGATTATTTATTTATTATTTTATTTATTTAATATGAACAAGCAGAGCAGGCCATTGGGTTGAGGCAGCTACTCAGATACCCTGGACCCATGCCATAAAGGACTTTAAAGGTAATAATCAACACCTTGAATTGAACCTGGAAGCAAACCAACAACCAGTGCAGCTCACGCAACAGTGGTGTTACATGTGCAACCCCGGAGCCTCCCGAACTGTCCATGCTGCTGCAATCTGTACCAGTTGTAGCTTCCTAATTCTCATCAAGGGTAATCTACATTGCAGTAATCCAGAAACCAGGAGACTGTGTATTCTAGGCCTTCCTTAGGCATAAAGCCAGCTACCTCAACCCATTTCACAAGGTGGTGGTGGTTGCTGGGAAAACAGACAGAAGTAGCAGATATGATTACATATGTACAGTCCTTTAGTGGCTGCAGTTTTTCCACGTAAACTCTGCTCATGGATATATATATTTTCAGATGATGGGTTTGTTTTTATTGGATTTATATTGACTTGGTGATACTGAGTAGCTTTGTGATGGTTTCAGTCTTGAAGAAGAGAATATAAATACAGAGATAATAAAATTAAGTGGGATGAAATATGAAATGTTTGAAGAGTGGGTGGTTCATTGATCCACTACAGTTTCACTATATTTGATTGCTCTTACGAGATGATACTGTTTCCATTTCCGTTTTGACAAATATATGATAGGGTTTCAAAAGACGCCTGTCAAGGCTAGGCATGAAATTAAAAAATCCAGATTCTTCTTAGACATGCTTAGGATCAGAGATGATAGATTTTGTAATAGTTAAAACATGTTTTTATAGTACCGCTGCAGTGGCTAACAAACATGGGTTTTCTTGTATTTTAAATTTGTTTTTCAATTATATTGCTAATAATTTTCCATAAGCTTTAACCTTCAAGAAAAAGCCTCTCTTTCAGAAACTAGGACTGGCAGGAGAGCATTCAATACATTGTAGACAACAGTTTCATTTTTAGATGTTCTCAAGCCTCCATGAACAAAGGAAATTGTCAAGTCAACTTTGGAAAGCACTGAGAATGTATCTTACCCAACCCATTTTGATGTTTTTCCTTTGCAAATATTTCTTTTACTTTTATTCAGAATGTAAGGCTCTTTTCTATGGCTATGCTCACTTATTATTGGATGTTGTAATTCTTGTGATGTAACTGAACAGATAACTATTTCAAAACCAATCAACTTTTGCTTTGATGTTCTTTGTTGTGCTAACTATAAAAGTAAATGTAATCCATTTCTTGGGGTTCCCCCTTTTCATAGGGAGACCGCACTTTATCAAAGTACTCTAATAAATTACTTTTAAATGATCTTCTGACTCTGTTGCTTATTGGAAAAGGTAAACTGAGACAGACCTTACAATGATTTTTATCTGAGGTTCAGGAAGCTGCATCAGTTATGCAAAAAGGAAGATCATTCAATAGAGGGGCCCTGAAGGAGAGAGAACAGGTGCCCATACAGACAAAGTTCATTCTAAAGAAATTTGCTGAATGTTGATTTGTTGATTTGGTGTGTTTTTTTCATTCAGTACTCTAGTGAGCCGCATTAAGTTCACTAGTTGAAGAGATGAAAATCTTCTGAGTTGTAAAACAATTCTGGTATTCTAATGAGCAAAGGAAAGTGCATTAGTTCAGTGGTCGCCAACCTTATTGACCTCGGGGACCACGAAATACACAATTTGAAATACCGAGGCCCACCAATATGATTTTTTTTAAGGTACCTACATTTGTAAAATAATGGTCAGAGAACTTCCATTTTATTAATATAAAAGGCACCTATTTAATATAACAAAATTTAAAAAGCTTATTTAATTATAACAAAAATTATAACAAATAGAGATCGAGAGAGAAAGAGAGAGAGAGAAAGGGAGAATGAGAGACAGACAGAGTGAGAGAAAGAGAGAAAGAATGAAAGACAAAGACATAGAGACAGAATGAGAGAGAGAGAGAGAGAGTATGAGACAGAGAGAGACAGACAGACACACACAGACATACCACTCTGGCACTCCATTCCCTCCTCTTTACTTGCTCTCTGGCTCAGCCAAGCTCTGGGCGCCCTTGCTGTGCGGGCCGCCAGGCACCCCATGGGTCGATCTCCAGGCGCCCATGGAGCACCCAAAGGCCTTTAATTTGGCCCACAGGTGCTCAGAGATTGATCCACAGGTCACCCGGAAGCCTGGAGATCTACCCATGGACCAAATTATAGGCCTCTGGGCGCCACACGGGCCGATGTCTCAGCCTCCAGACACCACACCGGTCAATCTTCGGGTACTGTGCTGGCCGAACTCCTGGCACTCTTGCCACCCGAGCCAACTTTTTGCAGCCCACTCAGATCTTCTGGTGGCCCACCAGTGGGCCGGACGCGGACCACAGTTTGGCAACCACTGCATTAGTTGATTCTGGAGAGATAGAAATATCCTGGATCGTAAAACAATTAGGGCCCACTTGGCATGGAAAGCCATGAAGAAAGAAAAGTTTTATTGTTCTTCCTTCCCAGGGTTTAGCAGATAATAAAAAGTAAAGTCTGTCTAAATGGGAAGTTGTAACACAATACACTCAGATAATCTGACTTGACCAATTGGATGTGATTTCTGTTCAAAATTGTTTGATGTGTCTGTATAATAATTTTCTTGAAGCCAGCAGAATTGAATGGGATTGAATTGAAAAAGAAACAGGGCTTGTTAAAATTGTGTAAGCAGGTATGATCATTTAAATGTTCCCCTGAATTGTTCTTGCCACTGTTTTATGAAATTCTGGAAAATTCAAAGAACGTTGAAATTCTCAGTTATTTTTAATTGTTAGTAGCAATCCAGAATCATTGCAAATATTTCATCAAATTGGGCCCAGTAGCAACAAAGGAAATGCTCTTCCTGTAAATCCATCTCAGAGAACAATTACAACATGTTTAAATCACTTTGAGTGTTTTACCTGATGTTTCCATAAAAATTCCTCTACCTGTGTATAACTCAACTGGACCACTGCAGCTCAAAAACAAAACAAAAATTGTGACATGTTTGGCTAGCCAACAAGTTAAATGGGCTCCTCAGTTTGAACTTAAAGCAATAGGGAACAGGTAAAGTTGATTAGGGGCCCCAATCATATTTCAATGTGAATCAACCCATGCGTTTTCCTCACTGCCTAGAGAACAAGTCAGAGGTTGCCCCAGGAAAGAAAATGTGGAAATTTAAAAGGACCCAACCTCCACAGTTCTGGAAGTGTTGTTTAATGGTTGTGTGTGTCTGTCTGTCTGTGTCTGTCTACAATCATTTTCAAGACCTGGGGGGAGGATGAGACTAATTACAACACACAAAATGCACACAAAAAACACACAATATTTTTTGCCCCATTTTCATAATACTCTGAGAATAGAAGTGGGTTATTTAGGATTATACCTATGGCAAATCTTTGTTCAAGTTTTCTTTCCCTACAAACACAAGGCTTCTAATTTTTAACTTTATTTTTCTAAGGGTTTTTTTCTTGGTATTCTTGAATTATTTCCCCCATCCTAGTATTTTTGAGCTCCTCAATGAGTACCACTTGAGCTAGAGAAAGAGTTAAAGCAGCCTTTCAACAATATTTTTGTCTACTCGGGTTGAAATGTGATACTCAAGCCAGTAAGATATCTCAGATTTGCAATTTATAGCCATATAAAGCCATGCAAAGTTGGATGGATGCTTGTTGGAAAAAGATTCCAGAGGCTATAGTCACTCTAGGGATTCCCAGTTTAATATTGGGTACATGTGCCTGGCTTTGAGTTAGCCTTGATTCCTGGTGATTACCTGGGCTGATCCCTGCAGGTTTCATGGCAATATTTTTGGAAACACTTGTCAGCTTCTTCCTAGAGCTGAGAGAGAAGTGGCCCAAAGTCACCCAGCTCATTTTTGGGCTAAGACAAGAGTAGTACTCATCATTATTTCAAAAATGGTGCCTTAACTGGCTTAAATATTTGACTTAATTTCTCCACAAATACTTCAGTAAATGACGGCATTGCTAGCATATCATGAATGTTTCTACCATATATTAAAAATGTGCTGACTATACAGTATTCTAAGATTGATCGGTTTCCATCTTGGATAGGCTGACTTGGCTACTTTAGTGTTTAATATATTATGAAAACTCAGCAAATAGATTCATGCCAAAACCATCTGGCCATGCATATAATCAAATGGAGATGGGAATACACATGTTTTTTCAATTATTCAATTACTAAATGAAATCACATTATCCATACATACATCCATACACAGCATTTACACTGCTGTGTGAACTCAACCACTTGAAAATGAAGAACGAAGCTGGATCAAATCACACACATAACATACAGTGCATTCAGAAAACATTCAGACCTTCTTCATTTTTGTCAATTTTGTTATGCTGCAGCCTGATTCTAGATCAATGAGGAAAAAATGATTTTCAATAACTGTAGAATCAGGCTGCAGCATAACAAAATTACAAAAGTGAAAAGGGTCTAAATACTTTCTGAATGTACTGTAACTACCTGTAAATGGAAAAAATGGCACATCTTAGAGGAAAGTTCTCTGCCATGCAAATTGTTTCAGACAAGACTGCTAGATCGATATTGGCATATTACTTTTTAAATTAAAACCCAGAGTAGTCTAGTTGTTAAGGCGTTTGTTGTGAAGAAAAATACAAGAGAATGTTCGGTATGCTGCCTTGAGCTGCAGTATGAGAGGTAGATATAAATCTAATGAATAAATAAATGTCTACTAATTTATTTATATCTTCCTTTTCCTCCAAGAGTTCAAGACAACTTAAATGTGATTTATTAAGTTGTGTAGTTTTCATATCCAAAGAGGGGGAAGATGCTTTGGATCCAAATACTTTAAACCTTCGCTCCCTTTATCTTACCCCAACAACAACAACCCTGTTTGATTGGTTGGGCTAAAAGAGAGAGAGAGTCTGATTTTTGTAATATTTTTCCAGGGCTCCTTATATGTATGGATAATGTGATTTCATTTAGTAATTAAATGATTGAAAAAAACTTAGTGACATGTGTATACCCATCTCCATTTGATTATATGCATGACCAGATGTTGAGCTCTCTGAGAAAAACCTGTCCCCAGTTGCTCATTTCAACAAAAAGTTAGTGATCCTGAGCTGGCTGATCATTAATCTGCTCCACTTCCTGACAGGTTGGTTGGTTTGCTTTTTTGTTTTTGGGGGATAAACTATTTGTCTAACCATTTGAAACTCAAGAACTCAAAAACTCTTTCTCAGGTTGACTTTGCACTAATGAAGAAAATCCATCACAGTGCGAACTTTCTCTTACTTTGTTGGTTGTAAATAGAACATTACACTAATTTACATCCTTTTATCATTAGTTTTACTGTTACTATGAGATAACATATTCATGAGATTTTGAGATTCAGCTACTAAACAATATAAATACATAACATTACCTCCTGAAAGCCAGACAAGTGCTACTGTATTAATATCAGCTATTATTACTGTGACTATGAACAGAAGCTCTGGAAAATGCATGGAAAGCTTTGTTTTTATTAATATAATCCTAAATGACTCAACTATTGTAAATAAATGTAGCTTTTATGTCTCTGTATTTCTTCCATGATAGAGACATGCATGCATTGTTTGAGATATTATTGTAAATTAACTATTGACAGTTCATAAGAACATAGATAGTCCTTTATGTGTTTTCTCTATAATAATGCCAGAAACTTAATATTTTGGAAGTCAAGACATATTGAATAACCTGTTCCCAACTTTTTTTGCGGTCTTCACAGTAGCGGAAATACCTCTCTACTTACCTTCTGTGTTGAATGAGAATTTTCTTCCAAAGCATTCCATGACATCATAGCAGCTAAACCAATGTTGAAAAATGTCTCTACTATCTTTGTCTCCTCTGTTAATATTCCCTCTATTCCCAATTTTTATCTTTCTCTATAGCCTGCTTTGCAGATTGCAAATTTGCTACTGAGCCATTGGTATGATTGGGTTTTTTTGGGGGGGGGGTCCTTTGCTTATAATGGTGATTTTAAAAAAAACCTCTGTCTCACACAAGTACTCATAAAATAGAAACATCAGGAGGCATATCTAAGTGCAACATTGGCACTTTCAAAGTTCATGCATGCATTAGAATTGTATATTTTTTTAGATTCCAAGCACTTGTATTACCATAGACAGAAATTATATTTACTTCAAGATGGCTTAATGAGAAATCATGTTCAAATTTGGAACCTGCAGTCTGAGAGTGTGGATGTTGATACGGGCTTTACCCCAGTAATTTTTATATTGTTTCTTTTGGTAAGTTTCAGGACATCACTTAATTGGAACAGCATTACTACAATCATATACGTGAGGAATTGGAATTTATGAACTGTTATTAATTCTTACAGCTTTTTTTTTTTAACAATGCTTTATTTTATCTTTATCTTTTCATGGATCCCCCTACATGGCAGAACAATATTATATTAATATTCACAGAGGGAATTAGGTAATTCACCTCTCACTAATGCGATATAGAGTGATGATAAATTCTAATACATTTCCCATTTAAGTTAATAATAGCTAGAAACTGCCAGTGAATCATCCTTTAACCTCCAATACCCTTTTATGACTTGACTTATACATGACCCTTTAATGAAGAGCTAATATTTCCTTCTAAATCTCATAGCTTAAATGCCACTTGAATGAGCAATGAAGGGGCAAGCACAAATGTACAGAGTTAATTTATTATTCCTTTTAGTCACTTGAACTTAATGAACCTCTTGAAGGGTTAAATTGAAAATGGTTGAACAAACATTAAAACAACTAAAAATGATGGTGGCTTTTCCCAACAGCTCTCCTTTAATCTATGGATGAGTAATACCTTTAATAAGAACATTGAAGCTCTCAGGGAGCAAGATTATTATTATGGTTCATCACACAATCAGCCAGATGTTCAGACTGGATTTGGCAATTTTATTCACCTATTGAGTCGTTTCCAAGATTCTGGAATGGGCAGATGTTGATGGTATTAAGGGTCCAAGTAATGGTGCCTTTTGCAATTGACTGAGGGTGATTTTGTCAATGCCAGTGGTGTTCCAGTTGTTTGGGGCGTGGTCCACTGTTTTCTCAACATTTGCTGTCCATTGCTGTTTTCTCAATGATGGCTTTTTATGAATTTGTTATTAAAGTTTGGTTTTGTGCAGCTAAAAATAGCTCTTCTGTCTCCAACTTTCCTGTTCTTAGCCATTGCCAGGCCTTGTTATTATAAAATTATTATTGTTGCTATTGTTTTAATGTTTGCCTGTTTTTAATGTATGTAAGCCACCCAAAATCACCTATTAAAGAAATGGGAGGTAAACATGCCTAATCAATAAAATTTGAAAAATAAAATAAGATGATATAGTGAATTTTAGTCTTGTCGTTCTTTAGACAATTTCGCTTGTCTTTCTTTTATTTCTGCATTAGCATGTTTCTCTCAAGGCATTCTTTGAGCCTTGCTTTTCAAAACTGGAGAGTAGAAAATTATTTTATCCCATATGCTAGGGACAGATGAATTCTACCTGCAATTACTATTTTTAATACTGTGTCTTCATTTTAAGCTCACTGACTTTTTGAACTTGTCTGAATCTTGTCCACCTCATTTTGTGTGGGATTTTGTACAATTGGATGAAGAGATCTGGCAAATTGAAAAACTGGTCCATTCGTTTTAGTAACTTTAATAGAAAACTTATACAACAATGGATCATTTCTCACAGACCAATATTGTCTGTGTTTTACCTGGTTTTCATATAAAGAATAGGAAGGGTGGTGAGAGAGAAAGTATTTACCTGACATTTGCCTAGTGGTTGTGAGGTGGAGGTTGGGATTTTTAATAGAATAAAAACATCAAAAATATCACAATACGCTATTTTCTGCAGTAGCACTGCAGACTGTGCCAGCTTTTCTTTTCTCACCGTTCCCAACTCATAAGAAGAACTGATTTACATGAAAATAAGATATTTATTTCATAAAGGTTTTTTTAAAACTGCCGGTGGCTGCCTTCCATGGCAAGTCATCTTAATCATTTCCATGGCAACTAACTGTGACTGAGAAAGGCAGAAACAATTTTAAGATGGAGCTTTTCAAAGCTGTGGGTTGCTGGGACAGACAAGCAACGAAGGTGCCAGCCTGCCATGCAAAATGACCTGATGCTGAGCAATTTGGAATCCAGAACATGCTTACAAATGGAGATGGCTCAACAATACACAATTATGGAAAGACCTGGTATGTTTGTATTGCTGATCCATTTTATAGCCTTTGCAGTCTATCAAATCAATTTCTTTTTAAGAAGCATCCCTAGCAATAATCAGCATTTTTTATCTGGCTCAAACCAGGATAACTGAATCCTTTTGAAATTTGATGGCTTCTAACTAAGCCGCTTCCTTTCCACTCTGTGAAATTAGAAACATGGGACTTTCTGGATTTTTAGGTCATTTGGAACAAAATGATCCAGTCTGGACCATTCCATCCATCCCTCCTAATTTACTCTCCCTCAAGGGGATACATTCTAGTTAATGTTCGGATTACTATTCAGAATCCCCACCCTGCAACCTGGACAACAGCCTCTTCTGCACCCTTAACATTCTATGGATCATGCATGTCAAATCAGAATTTTTTATTTCTTCTCATATTTACCTCACTAACGAGTCTACCTTGTACACTTTTCTAACAATCTCTCCTGGCTGAGATCACTGGTTGATATTGCTTGACATGCCATCATGATAAAACAAACTTTGATTAGGAAAATAGAGAGACATTTTATTTGGAAATGTATTGTGGAAATCCCTCATAAGGGTATCCAGCTGAGGCTGTATTAACATCAGTTACAACATTCTCATTCTGCTTCTGGTATATGATTATCCAGCCACACTACGCTTTACAATTTTATTTCATCCATTTTATCTCTCTGAATTCACTCAGAACAGGTTCTATAGTTAGCAGAGTACCTGCAACCAGGACACTGAGTCTTTACAGAATTCAATGCTCTTTCAAAACCTAAACCAAGGAATCTTCAGCAATGGTCAGATTATGCTGTTTAATGTATTGTAGCAGAGCCTGGCCTCTCCTGTCAATGGTACTAAGCCAATACTTCAGTCCTTCATATCCACCTTGACTCCCCCAAAATTCTGTATCTGCATGCAAGGATTGTAAGAGCAGGTTTTGTAGGCACCCTGACTGGAGTATTGTTATAGCTGTCCGAGGAAACCTGAGAAGAATATAAACAGAGAAAGGTTTTTTTTAAAAAAAGAAACTTAACGAACAACACCTCTACCTTTTAAACATTTATATTCATAACATTTTCATATTTCTGATTTCAAGGGTGTTAATTAAAAACCTATTCAGTCTTAATGACATTCATAAATTATCAAGGACTATAATTCAATTTATCTAAAGAAAAGAATTTTAGTCCACAAAAGTATATGCCCCAGAAAATGTTTTGTCTTAAAATGTGCAATCCTATGTTTTTTTCTACTCGTTTTTTTCTGTGAAGACTTACATACAATTACAATAAACAATTGTGCTGATTTGCTTAGGATCCATAGAAGGGCACACAGCCATAGGGCTGGTTAGCACTCTAAAGTTTCTAGCGCCATATTTATATAATGTTTTTATGTCTATTTTTACACTGCTCAGAGTTGCTTTATGAAAGAGATGGGTGGTTTCTAAATATGATAAATAAATAAAAAACAAACAACATCGTTGTGCTATCATTGTTTTCATTGTAACCAAATTTTGTATCCTCCTAGAATCACTTAGCAGACAATGTTATTGGATTTAAGAACTTTCTCACCTAGCTGGCAAGAAGAAACTCAAAATGGTAATTTAAAAAATACTAGACACATGAAATGCAACTGAACATTTGCTATCATACCAAGCTTGACTCAAAGAAAGTTACATGAGAAAAAGCTCTGGACAGAAAGGCTTGTAGGTTAACTTTTCTACCTCATTAATTAGTCTTCAATCAAAATAGATAAGACTTTTTTCTACAATGGGTTTTTTTTACAATTGTATCAGTAGGGAGGTCCAGAATCCAATGGAAATTCACTGCAATATAGGTCCAAATGATTTTGTCCAGTTCCTCTCCCTTTACGCAGGGTAACATATTATGTTTGAAGGTCCCCATCAAAGCTAATTTCCAGGATATTACAGGATACAACAGAAAAGGAAACTGATTAAAATCTTATTTCCTCCTTTTTGGAAATGTTATTTAGCATTCGTATCTCATCAAACTGTTGTTCTGTTAGCTCACATGCCCTACCACCCCTCTTACCCATCTATCCCTTGCAGAAGTCTGAAATTAAGTTTTGCTTCAGGGTGGAAAGGTCTTCCTGCATTGTCAATAAATACTAATTGAGAAGGCTTGCTCCTCCGCACCTGGAAGAAGGGGGGAAAAAAGGTCAAGCTGGTAATTAACTGAGGACAGAGTAATGATGTGATTGGGCTAATGCAGTGTCTGATGAATTTTTGGAGTATTTGCCTTGCTGCCCATGTTATTTAGGATTACTTTTTCTACAATAATAATTCAAGAGAAAGCAACCATATAGCATATCAAGTCAACATTCAAACTTAATTAGGATTATAAAAATACAGGCAAGATTTTCAGTCATGAGTGTAGTTGTATGGTCTTTTCAAAACTAAGATGATAGAAAGGTTGTCTCAAAGTATATTGCTCCCAGCTTCTGGGTTTTCATTTAAAATAGATGTTGGACTGGCAACATTTGACAATGTTGTGGATTTGACAACCACCACAGCCGAAACACTTTTAGGAATCCTAATCCTCCTCCAGAAGGCCCCTGATGTTTTACATTTGCTGTTCAACATTGTGCAATGTTTAATGATTCTAACACTGCAGGAATCATAGGATTTGTTCAGTATTCCGCTGGGAGTGTATAAAGAAGTCAAAAGAGACAAAAAGGAAGATGTCTGGGTGTCATTCCATTGAGAGAGTTACAGATCCAAAATCTTCCAGGCCCTCAAACATTTTCCTTTGTACAAATCAGTACATTTGATCCAGCCACTAAGCTGACACGCAGTAGATCAATTGCAACTTCTCAGACCAATGAGAGGAAACATGAAAAACAGATGTCTATAGAAAAGAAGGGAACCTCCTCTGAAAACAGCGTTGCTTTGGGGCTTCTGTTGTCAGAAATCTTCACAAGGCACTTCTGAGTCCAATCCATTAGGAAGCTCCTCTGTGGAAGTTCCTGTTAAATCACTGAGGTTACAGTTTAAGTGATAAATGGATTTTAAAAACTATAGCTTACCTGAGTGCCTAAGGAATTGGGAAAACTGTAAACTTGTAAAATATGTTTTCCCCTCTTCCCTGGAAAGGTAGAAAGCTTTTAATGCCTGGGGAAGGGTCATCTTAGGTATTCCCCAATTTATACCTTAGTGTTATACAAATACATTAGATGAATATTAATTTCTTAGATCATAGGGCAAGCTCCCCAATTTATATTGTAGTTACTGTAATGAACATTGGTATGTGTGTGTGTACTGCTCATCCAGTATCTTAGGAGGGCACTCAAGCTGGTTACTAGTTTTTAAAACTGATTCATGTCTGTCTGTCTGTCTGTCTGTCTCTGTCTCTCTCTCTCTCTCTCCCTTTCGCTCTCTCTCACACGCATACACACACATACGTCTTCAAATTAAATACAGTAAAACCTTGAATTGAGAGTATAATTGGTTCTGGAACGGTGCATGTAGTTCAAAGAACTCGTATATCAAAGCGACCAGCATTACCCTGCTTGGTCCCACAGCAAGAGAGTGTGCATATACTGTATGTACTACTTGTAATGCAAGACATCGCTTGTTTGTCAAGTTAAAATTTATTTAAAATGTTTGCTTGTCTTGCAAAATGTTCTCAGACCAAGTTACGTGTAATCCAAAGTTTTACTGTAGATGATAGCTAGCTAGCTAGACAGACAAACAGACATGCACACGCGCACACACAGTCTGCTGTTCCAAACTTGTAATGTCATTTTTTATTATCTTTTACATTCCAGACATTTGTTTTGACATCTTACCAACTGACTGGGAAAGCAATATTATGAAATCCAACTATGCATAAGTTGGCTATTCTGTAAATCGCTTGGCTTTAACAATAATTGGGCATACCAAAATATGGACCAAAAACAGCTCTGCAGGATTTCGACATTTCTCATGGAGCAATTCCTGAACACAAGGTTCAGAGAAATCTGGCTGAAAACCACAGCAGTATCGATCCAGACGATCATGAACCTGTGAAAAATATAGAAAGTAGAGTCAGATCAGAGTTTTATTTTATCCATGACAAATAGAGAAATTTTCATTTTACACTAGGCAACAAAAGTATTTGGTAATTGATGAGTGACAATTCTAGGATAGTCTTTCTTGGACATTGTGCAATCAAGTAAGCATAAAGATAATGTGGTCTAGTAGATTGCACATTACCTAAAAAAAACTAAACCTAAATTCTAGTCTAGATTGATCATTTTAAAATTACATCTGTTAAAGAAGAATGGAAGCATAGTGGGTATACAAAGTCCAGTATGGTACATGGATACACACAGGAATAAACCTCTATCATCAATAGGTCTCAGTACGAAATAAGGCTGATTGCCTGACTGACAAGCAGAGATATGCACTCCCTCTTTCCAACTATTGTGAAAATATTGCATTCCGTTTAAGTTTTTCATAACCTTCTTTCGTAAGACATTTCTCCACTTCTCTTCCTTGCTGCTATGTACAACACCCAAGACCTCTTTTTCTGACTGTGACATTAGCTTTTTCTCTGTACAAATTGCCTTTGAAATTCTGAATATTTGTTAAGGTAGCCACTTTGAATTCATAACCAGACAGGATGAGCTTTGGAGGGATACCCATCCTGATTTGACTGCCCTCTTTACTGGCATCTCCATCATCCCCATAGCTGTTCGTGGAGATCTGCAGAGGTGAGTCGAATCTATTGTTCTTTTTTATACTGGGAAGGTCAGAACACTTCTCAATGCAGCAAGTGAATACAATGACGATGTGTTATTCCCACAAACAGACCTTCCACACTGAGAGCACCTATTTAAAAGGAACTCTTTTGATATTCATCGAACAGTTCACAAAATAAAGTACCCAAAGAAAGTTCTTTATCATCTATTCATTGAATAAACAACATTTACCAAAATTAATTTTTGAAATGGCTCAAACACACTTGATGATAATGATGAAGTATGTCCCTATCTCTCTCTCTAAACCACAGACTGGTTAATTTTTTTACGCAGCCCCAAAGCCAGCCGTCATGATCTTGAATCATATCTGAATATTAATAGTACTCTGGCTTGTTCAACCAAGGATTTCTAAGTTGTATTAATTCTATTTTTTGTTATAGCTGTTCTTTACAAAAATGACACTGCTCACATATTCTAAATAGCAAAAGTGAATCCTGCCAACTAAAGTACTGTACAGGTTCATGTAGTGGCTAGCTTGTGTAAACCTGATGAAAAGTTCATAATAGGAATGGAAGATCAATCACCATTTCAAGAGAATGAAAGATGTACTTCCACAGCACAGCATATTATTTCAAGCAGATAATATGGTCCCTAGCATCCACTTGAACCTGCCTTTAACCACTTTTCCATGTTCTGATGTGCTCTTCTTAATTTTCCATTGTGTCCTGAAAACATTATATCAGGGCACTCTATGAAATAGAAAGGTTGGCTGCCAATCAAAGTATTATTTCTCCTGATAACAGTGCCATTGCTTAGCTTCATCAGGGTCCACTGGCATAGGAAGCCATTTACTGGAGAATGCTTTTCAGAGGCCCAGTAAAGCCTAGAACCTGCTTTTGGCAAAAGTTTTTCACATGAAGCACTCTTCTGGCATCCTTGTCTCAATGGAATCTCTTGGACAGAAAGATTTTAAGCACTAATTACATACATATTTAGGCAACCCAGAGAATAATAGCTCTGCTCTTCTGCAAATGTGCGTAATGAAATTTGCTAACTTAAACTCACTCATGCAATAAAAGTTTCTTGAGTTAATTTCATCTCAGGAGAAAGTTCAGTTATTCCTTTAATAAAGCGGAACTGATATTCTCGTCATTAGAACAGATGGTCTGTTAACAGAATATCTGAAAGTGTGAGAGTTGGCAGGTTTTCAACTATCCCTCAGCTTTCTCACTGTCTGGAGTTGCCAGGGAAAATATTGACACCTTTCAAAAAAATATCCCAGGACCATTTTTATACAGTTGGTGGCACTGAGATTACTGCTACTCATTCATCCCTTCTCAGATTCCTTTTCAGGGTGGGACTGGGAAGATCCCTGAAATCTCTATGCCAGGACTGATCTTTATATATTTGGTTGAGTCTGTTTCTGTGTTGATAGATTAAGAAGTTTTCATTGTGTCTTCTGCCTGATAGGGTAGGTTCATAGATACACTCTGCTAATCTTCTGCCTGTCCCTCATAGTGGTTACACTTTGTGTTGCAGATGACTTGTTTTTTTCTTCTTCTTCAGTTACTGGGTCTTTTAGTTTACAGTACATAAAATGTTTTGGGGGGCTTTAGTTGGTTTGCGTGCTAGAGGAAGATGGTAATGATTTGGTCCCTCATTAGGGTTTTTTAGGATTGCTCTGTCCCCTGTTTTGAATTGGTTTTGCCTCTGTGTATTCTGCTCTGTGATATATAACAACCAACAGACTGTATCACACAAACCAACTAAAGCCTTCCAGTGCTGCCACTGCTGGCCTTCAAGTATTCATTACTCTATGAACTACACTTATAATTCCAGTAACCTGCCAAACTTTTGCATGCAAAGAAGCAGTAGCCTACAGCCATCAATCAAATACTTTTTTTATAAATACTGAGTAGCTACTTAGCCTGATCACATGCATGTTTACTTTAAACCAGTTCAACAGGATTCATGATTAAATGAGATATTATGTGGAGATACATAACTATCTCCTAGTAGTATGGTTATAAAGTAGTCTTTCCCAACCTGTTGACCATCAGATATGTTGGGAATTATGGAATTATAATTCCAATGTATCTGGAGAGAATTAGGTAAGGAAAGAATTAAGTAAAATTCAGGCAAGGGGGTGGGGAAGTGAAGAAATATTAGAAGGAAAGATATGTTTATCCATTTCCCTTCCACCAGCAATTCTGTTCACTTCACAACTGCTTTCTGAGGAACAAAAAAAGCATAAAGAGATTGGAAGCCATTTTAAACACAAAAGGAGTCAAAAATGCGAAAGCAAAACTCTTAATCTATTCCATGTTCTATGGCTGTTTTGTTTTAATATTCCCTATTAACTGTTTTTAGAAAGATGTTCAATTTTACTGAAATAACTAGTAAAGGCAAAAGAAGAGGGGACATGCATGAGCACACCTGCAACATCAGTTCAAGTGGAAACTAGGTATTTTATTCTTCCCAGATGTTTTAAATAAGAGGCTTTAAACTAGTTTCTGCTTCTTGTCTTTGTAGCCATATAAAGCCATGCTAAGCTTGATGGATGCTTTTTGGGAAAAGATTCCAGAGGCTATAGTCACTCTAGTAATCAGAAGCATAGCTCCGCTTCTCACAGGAAGAGGCACTGCAGCAAACATCATGGAAATCAAAGTAATTAAACTGAGGAGCCAAACACAAAAGCCAACTGCTTCTTTTTGTACTCTGTATTATTGAATACAAAAAACTGAAATACCTGGATTTTTTTAAAAAAAATTAAGCTAATCATAGGGCATACAGACTCATCTTAGGAAGTTTTTTCTTAGCTGAAAACCTTTCTCCACACCAACAGCTCTATGAAGAGCAATTACAATTTTATTGGTGATTCACAGCGTGAAAAACATTAACAATATAGCAATGGCATTTAAACTTATATACTGCCCATGGCACTTTACAACACTCTCTAGGCGGTTTAAAGTGTCAGCACATTTTCCCCAACAATCTGGGTCCTCATTTTACCATCCTCAGAAAGATGGAAGTCTGAGTCAACCTTGAGCCAGTCAGGATAAAATTCCAGGCTGTGGAAAGAGTTTTCCTGCAATACTGCATTCTAATCATTGTGCCACCATAATTCAGTATATCTTTCTGTAGGGTTTTGAGGAGTTGTAGGATGATTCCAATCAATGCAGCTAGTTTTGGGGAGAGCGCATGGCGGGGGGGGGGGGTGGAGGATATGAAAAAATAAATAAGCTGCTTAGATAATTCTTAAAAATATTAATGGAAT
>JANHFO010003035.1:133630-147685 GCA_032468095.1 Pareas carinatus | reverse complement strand
TTATGATGTACTCCAAATTTACTTACAAGAGAAGGGTTCATAAATCACAATTTCGTGATGTGAAACAAGCAGGATTCGGTCACCAATTATGTGAATTTCTCCTAGAGAAAAAGAATATCCATTACGAAATGTGTTGTCTGCAACTTTAATTGTTCAACCTATTTTATTCCCAAACAGGACAGAATGACACTTCTACTGCAAGAGTGATAAAGATGGATATGAAACAACTCAAATAAGAGCATCTCAACAAATATTATTCAACTGCACCTAAAACTACACCTTAGCTGAAAGATCGTTTCCTTTATAATGCTTTATTAGTGCTATTTTCCCTATTTGTAAGTAAGGGCAGTCCTATACTCAAATGGTCAATCAGTCTAATTTCTTGTCTAGGACAGGGGTCCCCAACCCCCAGTCTGTGGACTGGCTCTGGGTCGCGGAATGCCAGCAACTGGGCTGCGGAAACAAGCAGAGCCCCATTTGCAAGATGCAGGCAGCATGCAAAACCATGCTCCCTCCGGTCTGTGGAAAATCCCTTTTCCACGGAACTGGTTCCTGGTCTAGGAAGATACAGACGTTTGTTTTAGAAAGATGAAATGTAGGAATTCCTACCTCTTGAAAGAATGTCCATCTTTTTAATGAGCTGTTGCATATGCTCTGTTTCTGACTGCTAAAGATTTTGACATTTTCACAAAAGAGACCTTTTCCCCCTTTGAATAGTATTTCCCCTCTTATGATGCTTGATCTATAGCAGTGTTTCTCAACCTTAGCAACTTTGAGATAGAAGGCTGGGGAATTCTGAGAATTTAAGTCCATTCATCTTAAAGTTGCTAAAGTTGAGAAACACTGGTCTACCGTAAAAACACCTGCCTGATGTTCTTTTGAATGTAAAACCTACAGCTGCAACCTTGTAAACACTGATGTGATTGAGTAAGGCTTCTTTCTGAGTAGACAGATACTGTATAGCATGCATTGCAGTGTGAGCTACATCCACATTTGCAGCTACAGTTCCTTATAGGGAAGTGGATCTGCTCAGTACACATACACACAGGATTAATTGCTTCAGGTTGCTGCTAGGGGCAAGACTACTTTAAAATCAAAACAGATAAAGATGATTTAAGCCTACTTTACTGATGAGATGAAAGCAAAGATGAAGGAAATGTTGTAGGGACATAATAACAAAATAGAGAAAGTTTATAACACTGTCCAATGGCAACATAACCTGCCCAACTGTATACATGTTATAAAATACCCCACATTCCAAGCAAATCATATATATATAAAATCTTGAAATACTCGCCTATTACAGAAAGATTCATCTAAAATCTTATAACATAAACATCAAATTCCAGATTTGCTTTTAAACGAAGAAAAAGAACCATTGTACTGTACTATGCATTAAAGGTAAATCGGAACCAGTTTTGGAGTTCAGCTTGCTGGGTTTATGTCTCGGTTGGTGGGAGGCAAGCCAAGCTCTCCTAGCAAATAGGTCGTTGGTAGAAATCAATCAATCAACCAATCAACCAATCAACCAATCAACCAATCAATCAATCAATCAATCAATCAAGGAAGGAAGGAAGGAAGGAAGGAAGGAAAGAAGGAAGGAAGGAAGGAAACTAACTCGGAGACGAACAAAGTTCCTTTCCGTTTAGGCAAACCGCCTTGAAATATGACCCCAGCCTCCATTACGTGAACTCGAGTGCTTGTCGTCTGAAGCCCGGAGTTCTCCGTTTAGAAAACCACACGCAACGTTTCCGCTCTCACCCCCACCGCCTTCGGTCCCTTCGCGACGAGACCCTGCGCCTCCGAAGCCAGGCGCCGGCTCAGCTATTCAAACACTGGTTCAAATCGCGCGCTCGACTCCGACGCAGCTCCCGGACCCGGAAGTGTCGCAGCGCCGGACGGGGCGCTTCGCGGGGCGGCGAGGGAAGGTCAAATGGCGGCCGTGCTCGCCGGGCTGGTGTCTTTAGGCTCCGCGGCAGGCAGGCAGCGTGAGTCGGAAAGGTTGGCTGGGGGTGGTGATGAGCTCCGGGCAAAAGGCAGCAAAGGGCGGCGGCAACGGTGGGAATCCGAGGATTTTGGAATTTAGTGTTCCGGGGTGTGTGAAGTTAGGAGCAAGAATTTAGAGGGAGAAAGTCTTGCGCTTGTGCGCACGTGAAAATAAAATCAGTCCTCCCTGCGCCTGTTTACTTTCAAGCGGGTCAGAGGAATGCATATGCCTAGGGGCTCATGCGCAAGGTTTGCAAAGGATCGCCTTTGCAGAAGTTGGTGCATTTGCCCCCCAGCCGCCCCATCTTCATCCGCGCCTAAGAGCGAGCCTGGAAAGAGGTTGTGAAGGATTCTACAAGAAATGTATTGCTCCCTTGGGGGACTTGGTTGTCTTCCTTTACTGGTGTCACTAGGTGGTGTTTTCTTTTAATGGTGCTATAGGTAGGCCTCCTCAGCTTTTAGAATCTAGTTTATTCTGTCTTTTTAAAAAAAGTTCAGGTACAGGCAGTCCTCGACTTACAACATCCATTCAGTGACCATTCAAAGTTACAACAGCACTGAAAGAAGTGACATATGGCCAGTTTTCACACTGAGGACCGTTGCAGATGCAGATTCAGATGCTTGGCAACTGCTTACTATTTATCATGGTTGCGGTGCCATGGGATCATGTATCACCTGTTGTGACCGTCTGACTGGCAGTGTCAATGGGGAAGCCAAATTCATTTTACAACGATGTTACTAACTTAACTGCAATGATTCACTTAACAACTGTGGCAAGAAATGTCTTAAACTGGGGCCAAGCTCAGTTAACTGTCTTGCTAAGCAACAGATATTTTGAGCTCAATTGTCATAAGTCAAGCCTGTAATTCCTGTCTCTCAGTTCTAGAAGAATGGTAAAGGCAAATTATTTCTGAGAAAGCTGCAGGGACTTGTGCACATTGATTTGAAGGCGCACACGCACACAGAAACACACACACAGATGCATGGGGCAGAATTTGTGGGTTATCTACTTCCGTCAACCCCCCATACTTTTTTATTCTCAGGCCTGAAATCAGGAACGGTGGCGGAAGAGCTCTGACAGATCCTGTTGCATCATTATTAAATGCCTAGTTGTAAAAGAAATTTAAATTTCCTGCATTACTGTGAATGTGTTCAGTTGGTATAAAATACAGCAGCCTGCAGTTTGGTGGACTTGCACTTACTATGGGTGCCACATTCCCCACTTTGGTTGTCAAGGAACTGGATTAGAAACAGTTTGACTGAATAATTGATCAACGCACAAATTAATAATCCCGAGTGTTTGATTGCACCTCTGTGGCTTGACACTTTGCTACCTGCACAATTACTTGCTTCAATTACTGTGAAATCTACCTGTCCAGTATCCATGTCCCAAATAGGATGCTGAGGATTTCTACCCGAGAAAAGTTCAAAGAGATTTTGCTGGAGTTTGGTGCTTTTTAGTTGGGGTGCCAGCCTCCTGGAACAGTCTCTCCAACTTGAAATCTGAAGGATGCAACTCTCCTGATATTTTGTTTTGTTTTAGAAAAGCTGTTAAAACTAAACTTACTAAACTAAGCTGTAGCTCTTTCAAATTGTCTTGAACATGGTTGGTTTACGACTGAATTGATTTGCATTTTGGGCTGGGAACTGCTGGCTCATAGCTCACACTTTTTATTATCACACTATTCATTGGAACCTTGTGCTTTCTTTCCCTTCCTGTAACAGTTTTGCCTGTTCCCACATTCAGTGCAATTGTGGTGAGATTCGCATCCAAAAAAAGTGGAGGGAGCACAAAGAATCGTGGAGGGAACAGAACTGGGAAAAGGTACGGCTTCAAAAAAATGGATGGTAAGTTTCCTGCAGTTTCCTGCTAATTATTATTATTATTAACAGCCCATCAATAAAAACAATTGAAAAAATCCAAAATTAATTTTCTTGCCCTTTGCTATCAAACACGGACTGTACTGTTTGAAGAGTCCTGAAGCCATGGCTTTGGTGATTGAAGAGAATCCTTTCCCTTCTCTTTGTTCCGTCCAGTTTTATCACTTCAGCCATCTATATATTTTTTTAAAATTTCTTTGTTTTTTAATATTTTTAACAATGTGTGAACTACCTAGAGTGGCTGTGAGTTGGGCAACATATAAATTTAATAAAGTATTGTTATTTCCATCTGTTCACAACAAAGCGAAGTCACAGCTGCCAATTCTTTAGCTGGTGTTGATCTTCATATGCATCAAGTCCTTCCGAAGGACTTAAGCTGTTGTAAAGTATCATATGCGCAGATTTAAGCAGTGTGACTTTCTGCAATTGACAGATGGAAATTTTGTCAATGCATTGGCATATTAAGTACCACGTCTTATGATTTGTTGCACAGTTAGCCAGATGTTTAGACTGGATTTGGCATTTTTTATCCACCTATTGATTCCCAAGAACCTGGGCTAGGGAGATGTTAATTGACGCTATGAAAGGTATCGTTGCACGATGTAAACTGTTCCAAGTAATGCTGCTTTTTGCAATTGATGGATATTTTTTGAGCATCTGGATATTCCTGTATCCTGTAGCCTGTCAGCTATGAGACAGCCAGTAGGGGGTGGGACTGCAGTTGTTTACTGGAGAATTCTGCCTGTTTATTGCAGAATATAGATCTGCTATTTAAAGTTAGTGCTCATATTCTGTGCATTTTCTATAGAATATAAATTGTGGGGAATAGAATAGGAAGAATCTAAATAAATTAAGTGAAAGGTTCTGAGCTGTCTATCAGATTTACATAACTGTATAACATTGCCGATTATTCTTTTATGGCATCATTGCTTGCCGGTACGTAAACCTGACTAAATAGTGTCAAAATTGTAGCTAGTGGTAAGCTATTGGGAAACCAGAGGGAAGATAAGAATATTCAGTTGCCTCCACATTTTACAGAGGTATCCCTCCAAAAGCACCCCTGCTAGCAAAAATTATTTATTCAAAATAATTAAAATAGTAATTTTTCAACAAACATGTTTTCCGGGTATACAATTTGCTCACACTGTTTCAACTCCTATTCCCTGTTTTTTCCACAAATTCTTAACCTAATAAATTACAAAATAAAAAATATTCCATTCAAAGTTCAGATTCCTTAAAAATCTGTTTCTCAAACTATTCATAAAATAAATCCCAAATTTAAAAAACCAAAGTTTCATTTAAAATTCCAGTTTAAAATCTATGCCTTCATGTCATTCTTTCTAATCAAGCATAGATTTTACTATTTTATCCAATGTCTCTTTGAGTAAATATCTGTCCACCATACACAACAACTGCCCCCTTTCGTTCCTCTCTATCCTGTCTACGTTGTGATCCTTCACCCAAAAATGTTCCATGCATTTCATCGATATTATCCCACTTAATTAAGATCCCTTCTGGCCTTAACCATCTAAAGTTTATTTCTTTAACATTCAAATTAGTCATCAGGAAATAATATTGTCTTTGATTTTCTCTTATTTTCAAAGAAGTCAGCTTTAACACCACAATTTCCTTATCTTTATACAACAATGGCTCATTTCTTGCTCTTCTTAGTATCTCATCTCATTGGTTTTTTATAAGTCTTATATGGACTTCTTTAGGCAGATTGTTTCCCCTCATGTATTTTGTATTCCTTTGAAATGTCTCATCAGTTTCAACCTGCATTTCAGCTTTATTTAATTTATTAATTAAAACTTCTGCCGATAGCTCTGTTATTATTTCTATTTTTACATTTTCCTGAATTGGTGTCGCCATTTTTTTGTTGGTTTCTTCTGATTTATTTCCCATAGTTTGAGTTTTCTGTTAACTTTTAGCAGTCATTTGTTGGTATGTGTCAAATTGACCCTTTATGCCCAGCATTTGCTGATTTAGTCTCTCAAAGTTTATTTTTGTCTCTTCATTATTGCTTTTTTCTTCGTATATTTTTCAATTAATTCTTGAATAAGTTATAATGAATCTTGCATTATTCTTTGCTTCAATGGTGCCTTAGCTGGAACTGATTGTTTCTAATGTTGAAAAAGTTCTTTTTTCTTATTTAGTGGAATATGATGTACTCTTTTTTTTTTACTTAAGTGCTGTGTATGAAGAAAGCCAACTGTCTTTGGCTAATCCAAATGTTCCCTTTGTTGAGATAAACATATCTTCACAGCTTCTATTAATCTCTTATTTAAATTTATGTCTGGAGTCTTGAAATATAGTATAAATTTCTTTTCTAGCACAAAGTCAGATAAATTTTGTTATGCCAGTGATGCTCAAGGCTAAAGTTTCCCCCACTCTTATTTTTAAATGTTGTTGCAATACCTCATGTCACCACTAGATGTCCCTTTTTTCCAATATATTTTCTTCTAAGGAAATGTCTCTTTTTTCAAGTATTTTCTCAATTCAAAGTCTTTCTTATTTTTATTACTTTCCCAGTCCAGGTATCTTTCCTTTTAAATTTGTCAGGAAAAGGCATAAAAATTAGGCTTGCCTTGATTTCAACATGCTGTTGACAGTCAACTGTTCAGCAATTAGGCTGTGGCTTCACTTTTTTTCTAGTTGTCAGTGACTGCCTGCTCACAAGCAGCCTTTCTCCTGTTTGTTCAAAGAGATTTCTCAGTTTGTCTGGAATGACTACCTAAGTCTAGTCCAGGTTTCCTAGGTTTCTCTTCCTCCTTGTTGCCTGTATGGGGCAATTTTCAGACTCCTTGGAATCCCTGAAGGGGACGAAATCGGACTGAAAAACTGGAGCCCTGGTCTTTCCTGCCTGTACCATCACAACGCCAAACCAGAAGTCAGCAAAAATAACTTTTAAGCCTTTAGGGCACGGACTCCCAACCTTTTGGGCACCAGGGACCGGTTCCATGGAGAAAGGTTTTTCCACAGATTGGAGGGGGAGTGGCTTTGTGTGCTGCTTGTGTCCCACAAATGGAGCTTGGCTTATTTGCACAGCCCGGTTGCTGGCATGCTGCAGACCAGTGCTGATCCATGGACTGCCTTAGGGGACTAAAAACTCCCTTCCAGCCCTATGATTCTATGATTCTTTGTTTATTTCCTGGAAATGAGTGCCTCATAATGCGATGATGTATTGGTTACTCTTTTATGTTACTGCAGGGTTCCCTTGTTGTAGCATATGCATGGCCTTAGAAATTCGAATATGTGTTTATTGAGACAAGGAACAGTGTGGGAGGAAAGGAAAGGAAAAAATAGCAAAGCTTGGCTCCAGATCCCCTTTCTTTCTTTTTTTCTCTAAAGCCTTGTTTCTCAATCTCAACATCTTAAACTCTGTGGATTGCCTAGGGGAATTCTGGGACTTGAAGTCCACACAAAAGTGGCTGAGGTTGAGAAACATTGCTTTTAACAGTAAGATGTTGAAGATTGATGTTCGGATGCAGGGGGAAATCATTGCTCTAACAGTAAGTTGTTGAAGAAGAGTGCAGATGTGTGTGTGTGTGTGTGTGTGTGTGTGGAAGCGGATAATTATGGGAGTGGGTTGCTTTTGTAGAGCTATGCACACATGAAGCTTTAAAGAAATAGACTAGAAAGGGTTAAAACTCTAGCCCTGAAAGTAAGAGAGGGGGGAGGAGTCTGTTTTAATTGTCTTAATTATTTTTATATGGCTGTGCACCGCCCTGGGTCCCTTTGGGGAGAAGGGCGGTATAAAAATGCAAATAAATAAAATAATAAATAAAATAAAGGTTCCTGTATTCCCCACCCTCAGATTATGATAGTAGTGATGATGGTAGTAATGATATTTACCTCAGTTTTTATCTTAGGGCAATGTTTCTCAACCTTGATGAATTTAAAATATGTGGATATTATGCTGGCTGGGAAACTAGGGAGTTGAAGTCCAGGTTTCTTAAAATCACCAAGGCTGAGAAACACTTTTATATAACACTTCATTAAGACAATTGGAAGATCACAAAAATGCAGTGTTTTGCAGTCCTCCACTGAAACTAAATTCAAAGATTCGAGACTAATGGAAAGAATGTATTTTTTTAACAAGTGGTCAGAACAGATGCAATATCTTGTTGGCCTTGCTTGCTCTCAGAATAATCTAAACAGGATCAGGTGTGCTTATTTATTCAGTGGGAATGCCATCATCATCAGGAAATATCAGTTGCAGACTGGACTGTGGAGCCAGAAAAATATTCCAGAAGAAGCTGTTGATAAACTCCGTATTGCTCATGTAATTTTCTTGACCAAATGTACTTGGAATTGCTAAAAGTCAGTTTTGATTGGAGGAACTCTTTCCTTTTTAACAAAAAGTACTGTGTTAATTCCATTTAAACTGGAATATGCTGCAATCAGATGGTCATGGTTAGAGATTTAAACCACTGTAAAAAGGGGGTTAAATTAAGGTTATCAATAGTCACTAATCTTGATGGTTGTTTGCTGTCTCCACATTTTTGAACAGCACTTCTGGCATACCAGCTACTTTGTGGGAACAGTGGAAAAAAGTGCTTGCTCTCCCTTGCTAGGTTTATGAGCTTTGGTGGAGGCATTTGTTTGAGGACCATTAAAGGACCATAAATGGGCTATTGCCTTGATGCAGTTCACCATTTCTTTATTTGCTTAGGAAATCCAGCTCTCTTGTGATGGGATAAAAAGTGGATTGGAGAACAGGAAGCCTGACTTAACCCTAACCTTAACACAACCTGCAAGCTCAGAGTGTAGGTGGAATTTGGAAGGAGATACATGCAGACAGTTCAGGACCACTCTGGGGGCTACTTGAAGCAAGTCAACATCTATGGTTCCTCCTTTGTTCAAAGTGTGACATTAAGATTATATCCCTAGGGAGGTACACGAGATGTTGAAAAATAGGTTGCTTTTGCAGTAACAAGGCTGAAGTAAATTTTAGAGAGTTTTACTAGGTTTCTTTTTTAAAAAACCAGAAGAGTTTAACTTAAGTGGATACAGATTCCATTTAGAACGAGCCAAATCAGAAGTGATGTTGGTTGAGCTTGACTCTTGGCACATCCATATCATTCTCTTGATAATAGCACTGAGGTGATTTATCAATTACCTTCCTCCAGGATGTTTGCCAACTTTCACCTTTTGGCTATAACCTTGACATTCCCTGGTGGTCTAACCAGACTCAAGGATTGTATTTGCCAAGCACTGAAAATGAAAAGAGATGCTGACTGTTAAAAATGGATCTTAAAACTGACTGAATTGGCAGAGATGGTGAAGCTAACTACCTTATTTAGAGACAATAGACTAGACTGGAAGTTTTCAAACTGGGGTCTGGGGACCCCTTGAGGTCTGTGGCAAGTTGCCAGATGATCCGCAGACAAGTCAAGAAAAAATTGGAAAAATCTACATGAATTGTCAATTAGTAATTAGTTGAATTTACATGTTTTGGCATCTGCAGCTTGAAAAAGGTTGAAAATCTCTGCTCTAGATAGCTTCATAAGAGACTTTGTGGACTTTCTACATGTTAAATACCGCACAATAACAGATGGTTAACACAGCGATTTGAAGATTAGTGTAATGTTTGGGCTAACCTGTTGACTTTTTAATTTTTTTACATATATGCTATGATCAAATGTTGGGTCAATTTTATTATCGGATACCGATCCCCTCACCTGGAATATTTCTTTATTTAATATAGTATTCTCATTAAATAGGGATGGGAAAGCTTATTTGTGGAACCGTTATGTAAAGGGCAGGAGAATTTAATGGTTCTTTTAGTTATTTTTTTCAACATCCAGCCCGGGTTTATGTTTAATGTTAAAATTTATTTAATATTTGGGTCATTTCCCCCTTTTTTTGTACACATTTTTTTTTTGTTGTTGTTGTTAGTGTTAGTGTATGTTTTTCTGTTTTCTCCTTGTTGATAAAACAAATATAAACTTTAAAAAAAAACACTAACCAGGCCAAGCCCTAATAAGTTCCAAACCCAAACAAGAATCACCAAACAGTTATAATGCTTAGTCCACGGTGAACGAGTTATTAATAAGACTCAGGATGTGAATATTCTGGCCCTGTTATAATGCAGACTGGACTCCTTCCTTGTGTCATCCTACTCGGGGAAGCAGAAAGTTGCACAACCAGATCCCAGATTTCCTCCTCCTCCTCACAAATACAAAACAGTTCAGCACTATCATAAATCTCTTCCCATTTCCTATTTTCCCACTTAGTTGAGCAGCTCTCCTATATTTTGTCTTCATCATTCCTCTATGAGGAAAGCAAAGATGTTTCCAGGAACCCCTGTAAATTAAGCAATAATTTTCTGGGTTACAAGTAGTTCTTGACTTAAATCCATTTGTTTAGCAATTGTTTGACGTTAAGAGTGGCCCTGAAAAAATGTTACAGGATTAGTTCTCATGGCCATCTAAACATCCCCATGGTCATGTAACCAAAATTTGGGGGCTTGGCAACAAGCCTATATTTACAATGGTTGCAGCATCGCGGGGGTCTTGTGATCACCATTTGTGATCTTCCCAGCTGGCGTCCAACAAGCAAAGTCCATGGGGGAAGTTGGATTAGCTTAACAACCACATGATTCACTTAAGAACTGCAGTGATTTGCTTAGCAGCCATGGCAAAAAGGTTGTAAATGCAAGAATTACTTACTTAGCAATAAAAATTCTGGTCCCTAATTGTGATTGTACGCCAAGAACTACCTGTACTTGAATGTGGATTCAGGATTACTGAAATGGAACACTTTTCCTCTTGGTAATCTCAAGATGGCAGTCTACACTACATGGATGAAGTATTTGGTGAATTAGAAAAACCCCAATTTAAATTGAGGCTCTTCTGATAATCTGTTCGAGAAAATACTTTGGATATGTGTAGAATACTCTTACTAGGAAGCCTCAGCCAATCAGACTAAGTAAAATTAGGGGTACAACTCTCAAGGCTTGAGTCTCAGATCTTTCCCTTTTGACTTCTTTATCTTCTGCAGTGGGTCCTATTTCGTGAGAAGGCATGTTAAGGAAAGTTGCTCCGTTATGCTCCATTTGTATTCAGCTAAAATGCATTCAAGCTGTCTTGTTTCTGAGGTTTAATTACTTTCTTTAACTCATTTGCAGGACAATTTGTTCACGCAGGCAACATATTGGCCACCCAGCGTGTGATTCGGTGGCATCCGGGAGCTCATGTAAGATGTTCTCTTTGTTACTTCAAATACCACTTAATTAAGACTTCATTCCATTTTTATCAAAGCATCTGTTTCCTTGCCTATTCTAAATTATCCTGGAATTAACCAGTTTTCATTATAGTCTGTCAAACCTCTTGGCCTCATTTTCATTATTTTTCAAGATTCTATCTCAGCTGAGACCACAATAAAATTCTGTTTTTTATCTCTCTTGCTATGAAATTAATAACAAGACATTAATTAATGACATTAATAACCGACAACTGGAGCCTCTCTGTCACCTCACCCCACCTTTTTATATTTAGTAAAAATTCAGACCCGGTATAGTTGCAATATGAAATACCAGAATAGGTCTGAATCACTGGAAACCCATCCTCATAGCTGAGAGAAAAAACCTATAGAATACTCTGAGGTGAAGCAGGAAGAACATAGGGAAGTACATCCAGTACACTGGATGACTTCAGATCATCGGAGGAGTGAAAAAACTCAAGTTGTGGAAACAGAGAATAAACAGGCATTTCTTTACATTGATCCATAGCACAACATGCACATATTTTTGTAATCAGTGCCTTCTAAAGAGAAACACTTATCCAGAGGCCAAGTCCATCCCACAAAGTAGCTGGGCAGAATGTTATAAGTTATAAATCATATAAAATTGGGCTTGCTGGACGGAGATACTATCTTTAAGACTAAAATTATCTTCAGCCACTTTTGGGTGTGAAGAAACCGGCTGTCACTCAACATTTTGGGGCACACAAGAGCTTATTCAGCTGACATGGAGCCAGATTCAGGTCAATGGGTTCAACCGTGATGTTATTAGAACTTCAAAACTCACCACTGGCAGCAGGTATCAACAAAAGCTGGGAACACAAGGAGCAAATGCAATTGGCTTGCAAAGAAACAAATGACTTGCTACATCCCATGAGCCAGGTATCCTGGGTTACAAGTGTAAACCCTATCAGAGGAGGGATTCTGAATTTAATTCACAGAAGTGTCTTTTGTTTCTGCGAGTAACTGGAATCATGCAATCTCACTTTGACCTTTCTGCATTGTGCTGTATTATTCTGGTGATAAGAGAGATCTTGCTTGTTCACAATGGCCTATGTCAAAGAGAATGAGGTTTGCTGGTAGTTATATCACGTAATTAGCAGTGCCTGTGCTCTGATCCAGAGGCTGCTTCTTCCCTTCTTAATTATGATTCTGCTTCTCTGTCTCAGGTGGGGATGGGCTTCAACAAATGGCTGTATGCTCTCGAAGATGGAATTGTGAGGTTCACTAAAGAAGTCTATGTACCTCCTACTCGTAGCAAAGAAAGCCGAGAAGTGATCTGCCAATTGCCCAAAGGAGCTGTGCTGTATAAAACTTTCATCAACGTTGTTCCTACCGAAGAAGTGGGAAGTTTTAAGTTGATCTCCATGATCTGAGAGCTACTTCTGAATGACTTTTGGTTAGTCCTCTGCAACTGGGAATGAAGTGGTATTTGGAGCATCTACAGCATATCATACAGAGATACACTCTTGGCACACACCTGATGAAATAAAGATTGGTAGTATTTCTTTCCCAAAACACAGTAGTGCGACCGCTGCTCATTTTGAAGGAACCATTTCAAGCTAATTCTTTGTTCTTGAGTAAAAACAGATGCTGGTGGTAGGTTTCCAATTTAAGAGTGTCTTTGGGTAGTCTCAGCTTGTGTTGTATCGATTAGTATGTCTACCTGCCGACATATGAAATTATTTCTTCACAATTTCAGTGCATCATAGTCTGGGTACAAAATGTGTACATGTTGTTGTAATGCCATTACTTGTGCAAGGTACACACATAATAAACTTGCAATGTTGCCTGCTATGTTCGAAACAGATGTGCAACTGCTATAAATTTCAGTCTAGCAGGAAGTTCCTATCCCAGCTTATTCGTTATCCAACTTGTCAAAGCACCGATAAGTTTACACAGCGTTTTTAGATAAAATGCAATTTTTTTGGTATTGGCTGGGCTTAGTGTATGGTGTGGATCCAGCCAGGCAGTTTGAAAACCATAGATTATAGGTTATCGCTTGCATGTGAGCCAGTTATTCCTTAGAGCCAATTATGGACTCAGTCCCAGTTATATAGCATGGGAAACCTTTGTAACAATACATTATTCAAACTTTATTGCAACAAAAGGAGGAAGTAAGGTGACCTGATTGCTTAGACTAATTGTAAATTTAACTTTTATGGTACCTGGGTAGAACTTTTCGGTCTCTATAATTTTTGTTAAGATTTATTACTTTGAAATTATTTTACAGTGGTGACTGGTCTTGCCACTATTAAAAAAAATAATATACATCATTGCAACTCCAGTCCTTGGATACATTTCTTTGTCACTGTGATCAAGTGAAGTAGAGAAGCAGGTGACCTGGGAAACAGCCCATAGCAGAAGTCTCCAACCTTGGTCCCTTTAAGGCTTGTGGACTTCAACTCCCAGAATTCTCCAGCCAGTCATGTGGGCTGAGGAATTCCGAGAGTTCCACAAGCCTTAAAAGGGACCAAGGTTGGAGACCTCTGGCCCATAGTATAGCATAGCCAATTAAGATTATAAATGGGATCTGATGCAATCCCATGGCAAGCCCCATGTTTCTACCTGCTTTCACCCATGAACTCTGAAAACTTTACTCCCTGTGCCTTCAGGTGGCCACATACAGTTCTGGTGCATAAACGACAACCTTCCCCAAATCTTGACCATTAGCCTAACATTTCCTGGGGCTTTAGGAGTTTAAACATCTGAAGAGTGCCTGTTCCTTTTGAAGTCACATACATTACTTGGCCAGTCTCACACTGTTGGTCCCCTGCTTTTTGGGCTGAAAAAAATAAATAAATTGAGGGCTTGCTTTGCTGCAAAAATAGTCTGTCTAGAGGCCTATATTGATACATACTTAGAATATGAAATGCAAGAGTGCTAGCTTTCATGTGCATTGGATATTTTTTCAACGGGCATATTTTGCCATGTTTCATTGAC
>JANHFO010003035.1:121574-133530 GCA_032468095.1 Pareas carinatus | reverse complement strand
AACGGGCATATTTTGACATGTTTCATTGACAAATCTATAATCAGATTCACGCCTACCCCAAAGCAAACAAGCTGCATTTTGACTTTGGCTGTTCTGTCAATGAATGCCATGGCTTAACCCCAGGTGAGGTGAGCTGTCTTAAATCAAATTCACCTCTCTCTTAAGATCTGATGCAAAAATATGTCTGACTGACTGACTTCACATGTCCCCCCAAGCCAAAATGTGATTATTCAATAAGTCATGATGGCTGGATTCGTATTGCGATCCAAGTTGAAACTCTTTTATAGCTTACTGCAATGTGTGAAACCAGCAAATCGGAAGCCTGTTGGTGCTAGCAACATGCACTCCCTAATCAGTCATTACCTTCTGTTTTTTATCTACAGATACTTAGCCATAGTTCTAATTAAAGTTCAAGTAAATCATTTAACAGGCTATGGAACTCAAGACAGTAAATAACTGTATAAATCTAAACCGCAGTATGATTTCTTTGGTTTTGGCTAACTGGGTCACGGCCTGCACAACAAACCATGGGTAAAACAGGTTTCATACAATGTATGAACCTAGCTGTTAAGTTAAAGGAAAGCCTGCTTGCCTTTAAACATAAAATACAAGTAGTACAAAGCTGTTAAGGGGGGTAAGAGCACAGAAACATAAATGTACCATAGCTGTCTATGTGTAAGCCGTATCAAGTGTTACATCAGCTGTCCTTAAAATAAAACCTGAACACAAATATACCTGAACCCACACCTGTTCTTTTCAATCTCAGACTGGAAAGGATAAATAAGTAACTTCATTCTGGTAACTTACATGTTAGACTGGAGAGGAAATCCAATTAGATTAATTTCCAAGGGTGGCATTAGGAACATTAGGAGTGATCATTAGTCAAACACAAACAAACAAAAACCTGCCCCAAATCCAAAGGAGCAAATCAGATTTAAGCTTATCAAGATTGTCTGAGCTCCAGCTGACAAGCAAAATAAACAATTCTGGTATACATGAAAATAGTTAAATCTTCCCTTCCAGGGAGATTTCTACATTTTGACAGGTAACCCTTTATCAGTTATGGCTTGGCTGCAAAACAGGCTATTTGTATTTCAATTGGTGGGACAAATTGGTGAGAAAAAAGTGCCAGATAAAGCCGCCTGCTTTATCTCTGAACTGATCCGGATCTGCAAAATGGCTCCCATCCTGTCTTCGAAAGGAAAAAAACAAAACAAATCCCACCAGAATTTGTCCAGAAAGTTCATTCACTGGTACGGATTGATGAAAATAGCCAGAGGGTAAAATACATTCATTGTGTCACTTTGAAGCCCCAAGATGGTGTCCTGTGGATATAGTTCTATGATGGCTAAAGGAAAATAAAATGATCAGGTAAATATCTTGAAAGTTTGGCAGCTCTTAACAGAGGTATTTTTTTTAAAAAAAGCGGAAGAGCTGCTGTACATTCTCCTGGGGTGGTCTTTGAACCAGAAGCCTTTCTCTGTCTCTTTAAAACAACAATGAGAAAAGGTTCAATAGCTTTGTCTGATGTTTAGTTCCGGGAGTTCAAACTGAAATTCCAGTGGTGTGTCTGCTTCACTTAGTCCTGCTGCAAAAAGATCATCTGGAGATAACTTGGAAGGCGTCTCTAGGCCCAGAGAGTGGCCACATTTAGCTGACTGGGGAATTCTGTGATTTGAAGTCCACACAACATAGTCAAGGTTCAGCAACACTGCTCTAGGCTGTTCTGGTGGAAGTACTTTTAGGTTCCATCATATTAAAAAAAAAAGAAGAGAGAAGCTGATCAGCACTTCCCTCGGGGAATTTGTTCCATTGTGATGAGTAAAATGTCTGTATTTACGGATTAGTTCAAGACAGCAGCCCCAAGGCTGCAATTGTTGTAAAGGTGTGCATGTGGAAGGGAAGCATGGCTTGCTTTGCAACAGTGCCGGAGAGTTTCCTCAGGCATCAAGGTTTGGCTAATTGCCCATTGCCCAGTCTGTGCCAGGGAGAGTGGAGGACTCATTCCCAGCCTACACCGAAGTGTTCCTCTGAGTCTGGTAAGTGGGAGAAGATTGCAACATATCTGGCAGGCTCTGCCTGGCTGACAACTCTGAGCGGGCTCCGGTTCTTGACAAGGCGGCAGGGTAGCTCAAGGCCTGTTCATACGGGGGCGGTAACTGTGAAGAGAATAGAATAGAATTTATTTATTGGCCAAGTGTGTCTGAACACACAAGGAAATTTTCTCTGGTGTAAATGCTCAATACTTACAGGCTACAATTGACAAACAGTGGTTACAATCCTACGATTCATTTGTTATCATGTCATGTACGTATTAGGTGCATTTATAATCATAAAGTACATTCATCATTTCATAATCATAAAGTATATTCATCATGTTATGAAGCACAATCATTATGTCGCAAAGCATTTCATTATGTCACACATCAAAACTTTTTTGGAAACCGTGTCACAAAACACATCATCATGCCATACAATTTTTTTTATCGGTTTGGGACAGTCTATATTGGACAGTGATAGAATACTAGTAATCAGTCTACAAATCAAACTAAGACACTAAAGGACACGGTGATTATATATTTTAAGATGTACGCAACAGTTATTGTCATACAAATAAGAGAATGGGTAATAGGTAGTAAGAAATAGGAAAGATGAGAAGGATAATAATGATACTGTATATTTCTACTGAGTATTTTCACAGTGTTGTGAATTTAGTTGTTTAGCAGATCAGTAACACGGCATGTTTCCTGCTAATTGAGCTTTACACTCCATTAAGGTATTAGTAGAGGGGCAACCTATTCACCAGCTACTACAACCAAATGTTAGATAGTGACCTCAAGGCCTTGTATAGGTGGCTGAATACAGGTGGAGTCTGAGGCAGATAATGATGAGGTCATCATTGAATGGATTATATTTTAAAAGACTTTGTAAATACAGGCTCACTGATTTGGGCCTGCACATATTGTGCTAAGCCAGAAGAATTAATGCGTGCAAGTTTGATGCCAGGACTCAGTGCAAAAACAAAGCAGTATTAGACTATTCAAACTTCCCAGGATACTCCATTTACAGATCTCAAAGTAGCTGTTTGAGATGCCAGCGCAGTTGACTGAGCAGCTGATGAACTCACAAAGCATCAAAAGGTTTCAGGTCATCTCAGAAAATCTAAACCAACCCAACGGGTTAAAAAAAAAAGCAGCTATTTGTAATTTGTCCCACATATACAGGTAGTCCTTGACTTGCAAAGATAATTGAGCCCAGAATTTATGTCGCTAAGTGAAAAATTTGGTATGTGAGTTTTGCCCCATTTTACGACTTTTCTTGTCACATTTGTTAACCGAATCGCTGTGGTTGTTAAATTAGTAACACGGTGGTTACGTGAATCTGCTCCCCCATCCCCACCCCCGTTGACTTTGCTTGTGAGAAGATGGCAAAAGGTGATCACATGAGCCCCGGGACACTGCAGCCGTCATAAATATGAACCAGTTGTCAAGCATCGAAATGTCAATCATGCAACCATGGGGAATGCTGCAATGGTCGTCACTGTGAAAAATGATCTTAAGTCACTTTTTCCAGTGCCATCGTGACTTTGAACGGTCACTAAATGAACTGCTGTAAGTCCAGGACCACCTGCAATCTGTCTCTGCTGATTTTTGGTTACTACAAACTAACATGATTCTCTTAAAATAAGCCGAACTTTTTCTGACCTGTGCTGTGCAGATCCACTCATGATGCCTAATAATCCATGCTTTGCAGTTTGAAGCAATGAGCGAGCTCAGTCTTTGCATTTTATACAAAAACAATGTAAACCAATGTGTGCAATGACTTTCTGTGTTCTTCTGATATAACTTTTATTTCCATTTCTTTGGTCAGCTCTCCTTAGAACAGATGCCCATAGTCACCCTAGCAGCTTCTTCATACTCCTTTGTAACTTTTTAAATAAACTATTTTCTATTTCTTTTCCTATTTTATCTTTTCACAATGTACTATTGGATTTATTTGATTTTTATGTTTTTTACTAGGTTAGACATTTTTTCCCGATGAAAAATATCATTCATGTTGATATACAGTATAGATCAAGCACTGGAAATGCATATTCCTTAGGTGTGAAGTGGGTGTTTGTAAACATGCCAAATGTTTCAAAGAATTGTGATAGCATTTTTCCTTAGTTGTGGCAATTAAATTGCTGAGCAGCTGAGCAAGTGATACACTGCACTAAAGCAAATAAAGCAAACTGCAAAGCAGTGCAACAAGATAAGCATCTAGCTTACATATCTATAGCCTTCTATTAGCATCTAAAGATGTTGTGTTTAAATGCTTGTTATGTAAACTAGGATTGTCATTCAATGCTTCAATTATACTTAAGCTGCAATCCAACACCTGTTTATTCGGGAGTAAGCATTCCCAAGCACAAGGGAAATTCCGGTAAACATAGGTAGGGCTGTAGTATATAGTCAATAAGTATACGTGCCTTGGCATGCAGAAAAGAAGAAAAGTTCTGAAGCTAGAATCGTAGTTTTTAAAGGTTGCCAGTGGTAGTGAAAGAAAATAAAAGGAGGGCCAAGCTATCTTATATTTGCATATTTGCACAAATGATTTTTTAAAAATCTGAGCTACTTTAATGAGGGTCTCCTTTATTATTGATTTAAAGGTTTTAAACCTGCTGATGTAACAGACAGACTAAGGATCTTTATGTTGTGCCTCCTGGAAATCTACCATAGGAGCTTTCTGATCAAATAAGCTTCTCCCCATACCAAGAGGCAAAGAGAATTGCTGTCAGAGGGGGGTCAATATCCCCAGAGACATCCCTTCCTCATTCTCATCACAACTTCCCACAAATCTTATTTTTCTGATGGGGGAGAAGAAGAAATGATGGATAGTGGAGAGGCTTTGGATCAAGAGAATTTAAGACTTCGTTGTCTTCACCCATACATCCAAACCAGCTTCTAACCTAAGATAGGGTTTGGGTTTGCATAATCACTTTCCTTTTTTTTTTCTCAAAGGGGGAAATTTTATAAAAAGAGAGTGAAGGCCAAATCTACCCGGCTAATTTATCAGCAGCAGGAACATGGATCCACTAGGATTTCAACCCTAGAGGCCTCCACAAATGGAAGGGACTTGTTTGACAAACACTACATTTTAACTAATAATTTCTGTGACACTTTTAGTGGGCAAAAAAGAAGAGGTGATTACTATATAATCCTTTGCCCTTTTCTCTAAAAAATAGTTGGATAAATCAGAGAACTGCTGGGCTGCATGAAAAATTTCAAAAGTAATTTCATTTGTATTTTTAAAAGAACAGTCTTCTTAAAAGATAATGCACATCAGCAATAGCAATGAATCAGTACAAAAACAATGGATGCATAAAAGTGGAGTATTATAATTCACAAACAGATATCTGGCAAACACACATGTGGGGCATCAATGAGATACCAAAAGCCATCCGGAACAGCCAGGTTTTTACAGGTTTCTGGAAGGAATCCTATAATCCAGAGAGTGGAATCCTCTTTGCCTTGGGATAGGGGAGAATTCCATTGAGAATGTTCCTTTGGGTCATAGGACAGAAGGAGACAGGTAGAAATGGGGTGATTGTCACCTATTACGTCAAAGATATACACATACAATATTCCAGAACTACACAGGGACAGGGAAGTTTCGGTACTATTTTTGTGCAAGGATGAGAAGAACTACACCTGCTTAAGTTCTTCCTAACTATTCCTAACTATCTTCTCCCTAACTATTAAGAATGAGAAGAGTCCCCTGTTCTTATTGTTTGGGTATAGTGGGACTGAGATGGAATGTGACATATCCAGCATAATGTCTAATATATTAATCCATATAATTGTGGAAACATGCCCTAAAGATAAAATAATCTGTAAGTCAAAAGGTTGGTGAGAAATCACAGAAGAGGCTGCTGCAAATAAGCTATGGTGGCTGAACTTACATTTCTTTGTGATTTTTAGAATTGAGTAAGGATACTAGATTGCTTATGGATTTCTGCAGCAGCTCTAAGTACATATTTGCAAAGAAACATTCCACACAATAAATATTAACTCCCCTGGCCTTGTTTAGGCCAAGATTAGTTTTGGCTATAAAGATCTTCAATCTATTTAATTCAGAGGAAATATCTTTTTTGGAGAAGAAAAGGAAGAACATCCCAAGGTTACAGAATTTCAGCTCCCAGCATTTCTCACTCCTGTCAAGGTGGCTGGAGCTATCAAGAGGTGCAACTCAGAAATACCTGCTCTGCTCTCTTTTCTAATTTCAGCTTGTAATATTTATATACAAAGCATATGGCAAATATTTATATACAAAGCATTCCAGTGGTGTCTCCCCAATTGAGTTCTTCTTTTCTAAACGTCCCTTACTTCAGGTTTAGCATATGGAGAAAATAAATTCCAAAATAGCACAGGGAGAAAAGGTAGGGTGAGAAGAAAGAAGCAGCACTGAATTTTGAGGACAGAAGTATGATCTGAGTACAAGGACCTGAAGCTAGATGTATGTTCCAACTTGTGTTCTTACTTATCTACTCTCAGCCTATCTAGATTATGTGCTAGTATAAGGGCTTACATATCTGCAGAAAGTGCCTTAAGTGTGCAATATAAGTTGTAATTGGTATTCAAGGTGCTGACTGCCCTTATTACTTGCAGATATGAAAGTTTTACAGTTCAAGGTCATTAAGAAGCCCCAATATAGGGTTCCAGGTTGTGATTTCAAAAACATTTACTTTCAGGTAAAGGATTTGGGTTGCAAATTTCACTGAGATCAGTTGAACTAACTCCCTAATAATTATATATGAGATTACATTCTTAGCAGTGAAACTGGTGCTATTTCATCTCAGTAATTATTCTGCTGTAAGCAGTTCTTTCCTTGAAATGTCAGTATCATTCACTCTGATGATTAACTCTTTCATTACAGCAGAGGACAGACTGAACACTGTTTGAAATGGAACTTCTATGAGGCTATAGTTTTAAAGAAACGCCAGCGATATGATGGAATCATATTTGCATACGGGTCGTGCACTTTTTCCTTTTCTCCTGTTATCACTTCTAGTCAAACAAATTCTGTAGGTTTTGAAGCCTTGAAAGCACCAGCAATAGGATGAGCTTTTCATTGAGACTAGAAACAAATCACTACTCTTCGATTAAAAATACCAGAGAAAAGCAGCTTCTAACAGACTCTTTTGATCTCGATGGGCACTGATGGTTTTACGGATGGTGTACGAAATTTTTGAAAGTAGAATTAAAAATGTGCAAGTTTTTTAGCAGTTCAGTTCAAAAAGAGTTGCTCTAGCTGTCCTAAAAGTATTCAGAAACTGCTCCACTCGGTATCTTAAGGTCATTTTCAAGGCCCGAACACTTTCCCAATAGCCTGAGTAGTACAACATTTTCAAAATGCTCAGTACAATCATTTGGAACTTCGCACGTCATGTTTTGTACCAGACAGTGTTTTGAAATATTTTAGATTCAAAACGTTTTGAACACCACTAGTTGTTAGAAGAGGCAAGATTAGTTTTGTTTTTATTTTAATTTCTCACATCACTACTATAAGGCATAACGAAGACCCTGACGTCTTGAATGAGTTAGAGTACTGGATATAGGGCAGTGAAAATACGTATCAGAGGTGACTTACTGAAAGCCTGAGATCCCAGGAATACAGCCCATCTCTAGCTTTTCCCTATCTTCCCTCAGAAACACATTAGAAATACTGCTTTTCCCTTCTCTTTTCCCTTATCTGTATTATCCCTTATCAATATTATTTACTTTATCTACATCTTATCTTTCCTTCAGAGACATAAATGGGCATATAGAGGATTATCTTCTTCTGCTTTCTCTACAATCACTTTGTGAGATTGGGTGGCTGAGTGTTTTGGATTAGTCTAAAATCACTGAGCAAACTTCCATGGCTAAGGGCAACCCTAATCTGACAAAAAACCTCAACCATTCCACCACTCTTTCAATTTTTTTCATAGGTAAGCTCTTGCTCTGCTATCTTAATCAGAGGGGTTTTAATACACTCAATTAAAACTAATAAGAGCTCAAAATAGGTGTTTTGAATGAGAGCTGAAGGAGTCTCACATGTCTGCCTATGACATGTCATAAGCCAGGGTGTATCCTGCATACAAACCACAACTTTGGAAGTCCCTTGGTGTCAAATGAGTTCAGTTTTAAATAATCGGGAAAGAACTTTAATATAAGCAAGTGGCATTCCCTGTCAGGGAAAACCAATACAATTCTAGATTTATTGCAATTTCTCTTGATTTTGGATAGGTTGGATATCTGGAATATCAAAATAAGTGAACAGAATGGATTTTGAAAGATTGATAAATCACTCCCTTTTGCATGGATGAATGAAGAAGATGCAGCTGTCCAGTTGATGGACTACAAGTTCCATCATCTGCATATGGCTGCTATCACTAGCCATATCAATGGACATGAAGGGAGTTAATCATTTAACAAGCCCTGAACAGTCACACATTTTCCATCCCTACTTTGGTGAGTGGGTACAAGCTGAGAGCAGCCACATGTTTTGCCTGCAGAAAACGTCTTTCAGGTTCCACATCCTTGTAGTAAAATGATCACAAGTAAAAGTGGGAGACTGTCTTGCTTTAGCTATTTGCTATAGCAAATAGATAAGAGTTGATTCAACACAACACAAACATTGCAAGCTTAATGTGAACCCACATGGCTTACTTTGAACTACATATATTTTAGTCTGAAATCTTAACAAGACAGAGACTGAAAACAGGAAAAAAGCAAAGTAGAAAAAAGCAACAATTATTTCAGATATCCAGAAAGATCTCAAGGTGTACTGTAGCAACATGAGGAACCCAAAATGCTACTATCTTCACAGCTTGTTGACCTGCAGAAGGTTAAAATGGTTGCGAGAGAAGCTGTGCATCTATTGAAACCCCGGGGCTACATTCACCACGAACCAACCCACTCACTTATGGTGTGAACATTTCAATGGACAGATCTATTATGCACAGTTGCCTTCTTGTAGCAATTCCTTGCAGAAGACAGAGAGACGACTTTTGAAAAGATACAAGATGAATCATTAACCAGAAAGAATATAAACAAGTGGCAAGCACTGGAGATTCCTGGAACACTCTGTTCCTTCCTCCAAGATTAAAAAAAATAGAAAAAAACGGAGCAGAGTCCCAAGTTATCTCAATAAAAAGTGCTTAGAACAATTTTTATAAATACCTCTTCAGAGAAATAATTTTACAGAACTAGATATAAGCTAGATATTTTATTCATTCTGAGAGACCATTTTTACTGATTGCTCACCTCTGGAGAGACTTCTGCCCATAAGCCAAATCTATCAGCAATCATCTGGTGAATTTCTCGTTGCCGATCCTTTTTTCGTACACTCTCATAGCTTGGTAGGTGAGGCTGCTCCCATGGTGGAAGCTGATAGCTACTGGGGCTTCCAACACAGAATAATTCATCTCCCTAGATATGGAAAGGAACAAAGATCATCTTTCAGAAACTTGCTAGGTTTACAAGATGTTTTTACTCATCTATGCATAATGCAGGCAAGCATCCACTTTAGGTTTATAATGCTTATTATCAAACAGATATAAAGTCAGAACCAAAAGCAATTGAACTCTATTGCTCTCTTCCGCTCAGAGCCTATAAACCAGTCTAATCCATTTGAGTAAGCAAGTATTCAGAGTAATCCAACAATTTGCAGCAAGAAGATTGATGTTAATTTATGAGACAGAATAATTTTAATTCCATACAGGTAGCCTTCAACTTAAGAGTACAGTTGAGCCCCAATTTTCTGTTGCTAGGTGAGACAGTTCTTAAATAAATTTTGCCCCATTTTCCATTTCTTACCACAACTGTTAAGTGAATCACTGCATTTGTTAACTTAGTAACATGGTTGTGAAGTGAATCTGGCTTCCATATTGATCGAAAAAGATGATCACATGATTACAGGACACTGCAACCATCATAAACATGAGCCAGTTGCCAAGTGTCTGAATTTTGATCATGTGACCATGGAGGTTTTGAAACAGTCACTAAATAAATGATTGAGGACTACTTGCATACCAGCTATATGTTGCCATATTTCAAAAAGAATGTAAACATTTTGAATTAAAAAAAAACCATAGCCAATAATGATCAGCTTCAGGGGGAAAAAATTAAGGAAGAAGACTTAGAGCCAATCTACACATGCACATACAACAAAATTATTCCTGATCTGTATTTCAGATTGCAGGGAAAGAATATATGTGGACGGAAAACATTTAGTGGGGAGGGGAACGGGAGGCATTCAGACAAGTAATTATTGATAGTGTTTCACTTATGACCATTCTTTCAGCAACCATTTGAAATTATGATTGTGCTGGCTTCCCCACTGACTTAGTTGTGGGAAGCTGGCAGGATGATGCCTCATCTAATGACCATGGGATTTAACCAGGACTGCAGGGATTGCCATTGTTAAATGATGGGTCACCGTTTACAGCTGCATCACTTAGCAACAGAAATTCCAGTCCTGATTGCCATTGTATCTGTAAGGATGAAATGCTGCTCTTTGGAAAAACTGTATCTCGCTGTTTAGCAGAGAAGGAACTGGCCAGTAATTCAGATGAATATGGAGAATGGCTGCCATATTAAAATATGTATTTTTTATTTAGTAAATTTATAGAGCTGCTCATTTCATTAAAAATGACTGTGTTGCATACTATCGCAGCAATAACTCTAAAATCTCTAAGCTTAACATTAGCGTTAAGGAGTCCTTTCAACTTTCACCATGTATTTACTAAACTTAACTGCATCGAAGCTAAATAAATTCCTAATCTAGACTCTCATATATACTCAACTTAATCTAGTACTTCCATATACACTCAACCATTTGTTGAGTGACTATTCAAAGTTACGATGACACCGAAAAAGCTTTTAGCCATTTTTCACCCTTATGACCGTTGCAGCATCCCCATAGCTATGTGATCAGAAATGGAACATTTGGCAACTGGCGTGGACAGTATCCTGAGGTCACGTGATCATCTTTTATGATCTTCTGAGAAGCAAAGTCAATAGGCAAACCAGACTCACTTCACAATTGTATTAACAACTGTGGCAAGATAGGTTGTAAAATGGGGCGAAACTCACTTAGGGGGGCAAAACAAAAATGGAGCAACAACTGTCTTGCTTAACCACAGAAATCTTGAGCTCAGTGAGGATCACAAGTCAAGGGCTTCCTGTGCCCTGCTGTAATTCCCATAGTTCTCAGCAATCATGATCTGTGGCTAGGATGTTTGCAGGTAATCTGATCTGTTGCCCAACAGGTCTGGTCTGGCAGCAGAATGGTAAGGGAAAGGCTGGCACACCTTTCTGAACAAAACCATTCTAGCGCTTTGCAGCATTCGGTATCAGAAAGGGAACGATCTAGCAACTTGCTACTAAATTAAATAGTCTGTAAAGTACTCTAATGAGGCCCAGTCTTTAATGTGTCTTAACCACACACTAGTCCTGCTGGGGCCAACCTCTATCGTCTTCGTCTATATTAAAAGCCGTGTTAACTCTGTTAGATTCTTTTCTTGCTATCTAGTGAGAGACCTTATAGCAGTGGTGGTGAACCAATGGCATGGGTGCCAGAGGCGGCACTCAGAGCCCTCTCTGTGGGCACGGGGACGCCATCACCCCAGCACAGATTTCTTTACTAGAAAGCCAGAGGGATGCGGGGCTCCCCTTCCCCTCTCCATGTGCGCCTGAAGATATTTCTAACTTCACTCGCCCCTCTGCCCAGCAGCCCAATGGGAGCGTTTCCTCCCTCCCCTGTCTGAAGTAAGCCGGGCGACTCAAATGCAGAGTGGAGTCTGTGGCGGAGGTGAGAGAAGAGAGGAGCTAGGTTGGAGGGGAGTATAGCTCACAGTGGGCTGCAGAAACTGGGGTAGACCGCCAGAAGGCCCGCGGGGAGCTCATATAGGCCGCAGGTGGGGTGGGGGTAT
>JANHFO010003035.1:100996-113323 GCA_032468095.1 Pareas carinatus | reverse complement strand
ACGGATGACAAAGTAATGGCGCCAAGAGAAGTGTGGTCTCTAAGATCTACATATATGATAACGCAAAGTAAATACTTAGGGTCATTCAATGCAACCATTGAACAGATCTGAAACCACAACTTCAAAAGAGCCAGATATGAATGTCAAGAAAAGTGGACAATGGTAGCTATGTACAAATGACAATTAAAGAAATGATACAGTATATATGTGATCCCCGGGAAGGATAAGAAAGAAAGGGGGGGTATGATATGCTACGTAATTCATGTATATGACGTGATTTATGTATATGATGTGGGATATGGATGTATGCTATGTATATGGTACTTGGAAAGAACAAAATTATAACGGAGAAAGCAAGAGAAAGGATATAAAGGTGGAGAGAAAGGTGGAGAAAGGTCAGAGGAAGAAGAAAGTAGGAAGAAGGTGGGGGAAGGTCTTGAAAGGAGGAGGAAAAATAGGGTGGAGAGAAGGGAGCATATTAACACTTTCAGTATTTTATGTATAATCCATACACCTTCTCGCTAACCTGTTATCTTCTCCTATGTTCCTTATACCCGTCTCTTATACTTTCCATTTCTTCCTTACCATCCCCACAGGAACTCATGGTTATGGATAAAACATTATTCCCTTCTCCAACTTCCCCACCACAACAATATTATGATAGAAGTTGAACACAGAGGTAGGGAGATTAGCCCAAGGACACCTAACAAGCTTTCGTGATAAAATGAAATTTGAACCTAGATCTTCCTAATCCAACAATGACTTTACTGGATCTTCCCAATCTAAAAATGATTTCATTGCAGAAAAATCTTTGATTTTATGAGTCTCCATAGTTCAGTTTTATATAATTATGGACACTACTAGAATTTCTTCTCTGAAATCATAACCTGGTTTTTGACTGCAAGCTTTTGGAGAAGAGACATGACCAACCATATATATTTTTTTTGGTAAATGTCCAAAGCAGTCAGTGAAACTTATCTACGTTTTCAGGAAGCTGTTATACTAAAAAAAACAAGCTAACAATGGTGTGACAAATTTATTTCCAGATACTCAATAGAAACTGTTAGGTTCAACAAGGAATTTGAATAAGAGATAATATGCTGTTGAAAAAAAAAAGAAACATGATATACTTCCATTGTTGCTCTTTGTGGAGCGGAAACAGGTCTATTTGCACAATTTGGTTTTGCTCTGAATAGAAAAACATGAGACTGGGAAACCCATGAGTCAGAAAATCTATCATTCTCATAGCTGATTTAAAAAAAAATAAAGTTGTTTCTCCTGGCAGTCCTAGCTTCCTTACTCAGGGACTCTTGACCTTTATTTGTTAATATCTCAAAAGAATTTGCTTTTGTCCCCTTTTCTAATGGGTGGGATTAATCAGGTGGAACACACTATTTCAGTGGCCATAGTCCTTTCCTAGGCATCCCTTCCTTACCACATGGGTTTTCAAAGCTTTCTTTGTAACGCAAGATCAGTTGAGTCACCTGAGGTAATCTATTAAAATGGTCTGTAAAGTGAAAATGCATGAAGCTATGCAAGTGTACGCTTCCCAGAGCTATGTTTCTTATTCAGTCTTGAGCTAAATTTCTTTCTCCAGTTGTTCTAAATCAAACAGCATACACTGGGAGGTCAGTTTTGACCCAATGAACTGGGACCTTCCATCTTAAGACTTCACACTGAATGCATCGTCAACTAAATACTCATGTTTCTTAAAATCTAGATGATAGGCATAGCTTTCTCCCCGTCATACAATTTTTTTCTTGTAATGTAGCTATAGGTATACGCATAGCTGTACATTAGTCAAGTACATCCCTACTATAACCAAGATATAAGGGCCTTCTTAGTGAAGATAGGATTTTAGAGCATCCTTTAACAGTCCTCTTTTAACTAGTGACTCCCAGGTATGGTAAAATACAACTATTATCTTCAACAGTGCTGGCTGCGAATGATATTACTAGTATGGACTGCATGAGGTTGGGGCAGACCATTCTAGTGTTATCAGTTTACTGGCAGGGTTTTTGGGTAGATTGCAGTCAAAATGCTTTCAGACCAAACATCTTCTTAAATCTAAATTACCGTACTTCTGCTATTCTGCTGTTTTTACTTTCCTTCCAAATTACTTCTTTAGGAGAGAGAGAGAGAGATTCTTTTAACAGGTTTTGCTATACCCTCTCTTCTTAATCCCTGCCTCTCCCTCTCCCTTATTCTTAGAATATAAATTCGTGGGCAGGCCTTTCTTTATTCTACTCTACATAGTGCTCAGTAAGAGGGAACCATTTGACAAATAATTGAGTGAGATTTCTGTATCTCACATAATGAAGCGAAAATACCAGCAATTAAATAGTTGCTGAACACAGAGAATTAAGCTTCCAGCCTTTAGAATCTGTAATTCTATTGAATGTTTACTTCACAGCAGTCTCATTGGCTTTTAAAGGACTGGAATAAGCAGCTCTGGATGATGGCCTTCCTCTCTTTTATTTCTGCATGCCCAGATTTTTACCACCTGTGAAGATTAAATGATAACATTTCCTCCCTGCACAAGATATCAAGTTCTCAATTGGGATCTGTTTCTGCAGACGTTCATTAAAATAAGCCAAATATCACTAACTGTAGCTCTTAGATTAACCCATCAGTTTCCATTTTAGCTAAATTCTAAAGTCTTCACATATATTGGTCTGTGACTCTCAATATTTCTATTATTCTGGAAGATATAGTAGTCTATCACTTCTGGAGAGTTGGGGAATACTGTGTACAGACTTTGGGTGAATATAGTTTAAACCAGTGGTTGCCAACTTTTGGGACCTCATGGACCACTACATTCATAATTTTAAATCCCGCGGACCACTAATATGAATTTTTAAAAAAGATATATTCATTTGTAAAACAATGATCAGAGAACCTCCATTTTATTAATATAAAAGACACCTATTTAATATAACAAAAATAAAAAAGCTTATTTAATTATAATAAAATTATAAATGCTTATTTAATCATAACAAGATATTTAAATGTAGCAAAATTATTAAAGTTAGTTTAATTATTACAAAATAATTGAAGTTTCTTTAAGTATTAGACATTTTAATGTGATATTTGTTCCTGCTTGAAAGAGAGAATGAGACAGATACACATACAGAGACAAAGAGACAGAGAGAAACACAGACAGACACAGAGAGAATGAGACACAGATACAGACACAGAGAGAGACAGAGACAGAGGAACCATACAACTATAAAAAAATTCAAATAATCTCCAGATTTTCCTGCGGACAACCAAAATTTTGATTTTTCCTGCGGACCACCAGTGGATCACTGGTGGGCCCTGGCGTTCACAGGTTGGCGACCAGTGGTTTAAACAATATAGCAGGCCACTTCCCTACACTTTTCTCTGAAGTGTCAGAATAACAGGGCTCATAAATTAATCTTAAAATTTGGATCGGTCAGTTTAGGCACATTTTCAAAAAGAATGATTTTAACATTTTCAAAAAGTATTTACATTTTGGCTACTTTTCTAATTAATTTAAGCATACTGATTAGGGACTTAACAGACAGAAAGTTGATTTCAAATAACCTGCATCAAATATGGAGAGATTCATGAAGTTAATAGATAGAAAATTGGTATTTATTTAAAGCCTGTGGAGTCAGCAGAATTCTCGCCCGCATTGTATTTATTGGGATTTTATTAGTTTAAATTAGCTTTTCTGATTTAAACTGGAAAAACATGGTTGCTCAGCACTATGTTCATGTTGTAAGCAGTGAGCAGGATCAAATTAAATTATGAGTCTCCAAATGATTGCATTTTAAAAAGCCAATTCACCAATGTTGATTTTGCAGGATGGAGAACAAAGCCAAGACTACCAACATGAAGTTCAACCAAGATTAAAGTTCTGCTTTACGATAAAACAGATGAACAAGATTGGAAACAATAGACTCTGGACTGATATCAATGCATGTTGTGTGTGTGTGTGTGTGTGTGTGTGTGTGTGTGTGAATCTCTAGGCTTTGAAGCTAAACAACAATTAGAGTAATAGTGGTCAAAAAGACTTGGTGAATGATATGCGTCCCAGGATAATGTTGCAGGATCCAATCTGGGTTGGTCAACAGGACTGGAGGCTTTGTCTTCCAAGCTTTCGGGCTCGTGCCGCAGACCATCTTCAGAGAACTTCTCCCTAGCTAGAGAGAAGTTCCTTGAAGATGGGCTTCAGCATGAGTCCAAAAGCTTGGAAGACAAAACCTCTGGTTCCAATGACCAACCCAGATTGGCTCCTGCAAAAAGACTTGAGCAAATCTATACTGCATCACCATAAATAGAGCATTTACAGGATTTCGCCAATTGACCCTAAAGTACTGTGTCCAATTTCGGGAATCAAATTTTAAGAATATCCTATTCATTCATTCATTCCTTCATTCATTCTCTCCAGATATATAGGTGAGATCATCACCTAGTAAGCTTCAGGGGAAACTGAGGACTGAATGCTCTTCCCAATTTAATAGGACAAGGGCCCTATTAACTAAGAGGGAAAATTTATGCTTAGCCAGGAGAAGATATTCCAAAATATGTGTCACATAAATGACAGATAGAAAAATGTTTTCTTGCACCTAAAATATCTGAACTTTAATCAGCTCAAATGATAAGGGAAAGCATCAAGGTAAACACCAGAATGAATTTTTTGATCCAAAGCACTGTCTGTGAAGAGATGGCTACCTATCAGGAGTGCTGTAGACTTCCTGGATCAGCAAAACATTGGACAAGATAACCTTTGAGGTCTCTTCCAACTCTCCAATTTGTTTGCTACACAGGTGTGATTCACACATCACATTGACTTCTGATGTAGTTGATTTGATTTTAACTTCACATGTTCTGCAAACCCAGACTTCAAAGTTTACGATTTAGAGTGTAATGGGAATCCTAATGATTAATGAAACAGAATAAACCCGGGAGTCTTACAGGGCACATCTGGGATAGGAGACAGGCCAAAGGGATATATGCTCATGTGACACTGAATGTAGCTTTTGGCCTCTGGAGAGATCTTTGAGTAAGGAATGTTCTGAAACCAAATTCTGCATTTCTACAGTGTTATTCCAATACATTTAGTGGGAAGGGAGAAGAGGCTGTTTTTAAGACTACAATTAGAAATGCCAGAATTATTTAGATTATGGAAGAATCTGTAACTGTTATTTCCTAAGAAATGTCTTCACATTTTTTATTACTGTGAACAAAAACACAATTTGTCACAGAAGAGGGATAAATGTACGGCCTCCAGAGGTTACTGAAGCACAATTCCTTACATCCTGCATCCCATTGGCCATCCTGCTGTCCCAGCTCCTTTCTCGCATGGAACTGAGTTTCAAAGATGTCTACCCATTAGTCAGAAATACTTCTGTGGCTTTCAAAAATATAAAATATAAACCCATCTATTCTGGTTTTGGAAAGCATTATACCCATGCCTCCATCTACACATTTGTATGCAAAGAAAATACAACAAAAGGAGGGGAAAAGCAAATGTTGGGTGTCCTAATTGCAGCCCTTAAGTCATTTGGTTTTGTTGGCATAACATTTTTCTTAATAAATGATACCAGCACATTCAGTTCCTATGGCAAATATGTCAGCAACACATGACTCCATGATGACTCCTGATCAGTTAGTCCAAAGGCTGAGGGAATTTCTGAGATCAACATTTTGATAACAAATCACATGGCATATTGTAAACAGTTTATGGCTTTTTATGGTTTTTATTGTTTTTTTCAAAAGATTTTTCTAACGTTTTCAGTTATTTTGTTGCATTGTTTTTGTGTTATTAACTTTGTATTCTGCTCAGAGCCACATATGTGAGATGGGGAGGCTATACAAAGCTAACAAATAAACAAAACTACTGCACTGGTAGGACATATATGAATACTGAATACTTTAAATTAGAATTTCCTGCCAGGAAGCTACAAAGATTCCTCTTCATCTTCTCACACAAATGCAAGAGAGCACCATGCACAAAAATACTAGCTAATTCACACATTATACTATGCCTCAATGTGGCTTGATTTGATTTTGGCTTAGTGCCAAATAGTCATAGTTAACATCTTAATACAATGTATTGTCAAAAAAATAATTTGGGCTTCCAAACCAAACGCACGCAGTATATAGCCAGCAGACTGTGGCTAGTGAGCAAACCAGGATCAAATATACAAAATATACAGCATTTGTTCTGCAACTGAAATCTAGGTTGGTTTCTAGAACCAAGACAAACAGAATAGTATTTCTGTAATTCAGCTTTTCCCATCTGATTTCTTTGGCTGTGAGCTTGGGAATGCTGGGAGTTGTAGTCCTAATACCCCTGGAGTAGATTTGCCTACACCAGAGGTTTTCAACCTTTTTCAAGCGGAGGACCCTAAACATGTTGTCACTACATGGCGAATGCCATTTCCACAAATTCAACTAATTACTAATTGACAATTCATGCATGCTACTTTTCCAAAAAAATTCTTAACCTGTCTGGGTCTGACAGCTTGCCACGGACCCCAGGTTGAAAACCTCTGGCCTAGACCACGTTTCTGAAAAAGAGTCACAAGCCCCGCAGCAACGGAAGAGCCCAGCCATAAGCTACCTATGTGCATGCACACAGACAGGCAGAACAGAAGGCAGCGTGGCTTTTGGCAACACAACGAAGTGGGAGGAAAAGCAGCGGAGTTTTCCACATTCCTAAAGAGAATCGAAGGTCAACACATGAATCCCAAATGAAGAAAAAAAAAGGCAAAGAGGACGAGGACAGGCGCGCAAATACTCACTGGTAGCTATAATAATGGCTACTATACTACTGTCCATAGGAACAGTGTTGGCAGGTGAGTAAGTCTGGGCCTCGCTTAGCTGGGTCATCGCCGGAGCCCGCCGCCTTCTCCGAGCTCTCTTCTGGGTCGGAGGCTCCACATGGAGGAACACCTGCCGGACCCGCCTGGTCTTTGCAACAAGCCGGCCAGCTACAGGCTTTCCAATCCGCTCTAGTTCCGTGTAGCTTTGTTTCTCAGGCTGCTCCTTGGAGAAGTGCAATCCAGGCGTCGCTGGGTGCCACCCCCGCCTCTCCTATTGTGCCTGCCGATCCCGCTCGCCTCCCCGCCTGTATTTGCATGCTACGCTTCTGATAAGGAGGTCTCCCGCAGGCCGAGGGCCGGCTCCGCGTCTTTTTACTCCGGAGTAGGCCGGATAGAAGCACATCTGAACCACTCCTGGAATAAGCTCTTCTTTCCTATTCCCCGCTCTCTTGACAAAGGGTAGGCTGTCCCGAAGGCGACTGCATCGGATTCGCTTGCTTCTTCTTCTTCTTCTTTGCAGCCCGTTCGGTTGCCTTCCCTTTCCGCGAAGGGAAGCTACTGAGATACTTTTTCGGATTATAGTTCAGTCCTCACGTTCCGTAAGATCCTGGAATTATGCAGTTCCTTCGGATTACGTTCGGGGGAACCCGTCTCAATTGAAACCACCGCGAATGCTTTAAACCCCCCTGGGCCCAGCCTCTGCCGCCCGGTATCCCCCGCCAAATAGCAGAATCTTTCATTCGGTGGAACGGAGTGCGGGGTTTCCCCGAAGGCGGGTAGCTCAGAGGCGCCTTTCCCGGGTAGGAACTACAAAAACATTTCCCGCTCCGCCCCCCGCCCCCCGCTGCCTTAGACTCCGGGATGCACGACTCCGGCGCTAGCTCCGCCAAGCGATCTCAGCACTATCGCCTTATTGCGCCTATCTTCTAGGCTCCGTCCCCGATTGGTCCCCGATTGAACGCTCTCCATCCCGATTGGCTCAAAGTGAGAATCGCTACGTTCTCGGGATAGAACATTGTGTCGGCGGTCGCCATAGAAACTGTAGACCCGGAGAGGGGAAGCGAAGGGAACGTTCTTCCTCGCCTCTTCCTCCGGCAGTCCATTATCCTTTTTTTTTTTTAAATGTGCAGCGTTAATTTCTCACTCCCCCGGATTATTGGATTCTGGCTGTCCAAAGTAACGAAACCCCAAGCAGAACTACGGGACAGTTGGGAGAACGTTTTAGTAGCTACAATGATCTTAAGGGGTGGGGGACGCAATGTGTTTGTAATATGTGGCTAATTGCTACACTGCAGAGTTCGGTTAAAAAGAGGCAGAATGGTATAAAGAGAAGGGACACGTTTGACATCCATACCCAGAACGGATTAAACCCATATTACATCTTTGATATTAAGTTTGCAGCTTGTAACCAGTGACAACAGTCATGTTACTATTACAGGGCTAAGACGATCCCCAAATTTAAGATAGGAATTTTCCCAACTCTATATTGCAATGCCCAGAAACTGAGCCTGTCCTATGCTCTGAATTACAGCCTTTCCCACAGTGGTGCATATTGAGAGTGACATTCAGGTCATCTATTTCACATACTAATATTTGGGGAATAAAAAAGGGATGAGGGTTTGATAAACATATTAATTTAAAAAAGCTCCTTCAATGCTTTTCGGAGAGACTTTATAGGAGTTTAAAATTAAATTGTAATTGTAATTACATTTAAATTAAAAAATATACATTTTATTTTTTTCCAGATTTCAGATAACTTTTTACCCTTGCTTTGCCTTTTCTGAAATGCTGCTATGGAACACCAACTCATTTACTCTGTGTTCCTTAAGAATGGGAAATTTTTGTCCTTTTAACTTTTTCAATTAAAACTCATTCTGGCCTCACAAAGTTTTAAAGATGGTAGACTGAGCTTTTCGTGAGGAGAGAAAAACCAAAAGTCACATAAGCAGTATCTGCAACAGTGCATTCTTCATATTTGTTGGACTATTGACTCCCCTCACCTTCAGACATGTTAATTAGAATCATGAGATGACTAACAAAATGAACTATAAGTAAAAAATAAATGTAAAACACAAACCAACATGTTGGGCTTGGTGCTCTCTGTGCTTGACTCTTTCCTTGGAGACATTTCATTACCAGGCAAGGTAACATCGGTGTGAGAGAGTGTGGAGATTAATTTTATGTGTCTACTGATGGCTGATTTGTCTGAATACCAAGCTTCCAGGAATTCCTGATATTTTTGAATTCAACTTGATCTAAAATGTACTGTTTCCCAGTTGAATCTGTGGTTGGAACTCTCCATGTGTTGCACGATGAATAGACATACATATGTAAATAGATACATAAATTTCATTTACTTGTCCATTTAAAAAATACAATCAAAAGTCTAGGAAGAAAACAAAGAGCCTAGAATAGGATTCTTCCAGCATCTAATACACAGATACCCAGGAAAAAGTAGTAGCAATCAAAGAACAAACAATACCTTAACCAAAAAACATCAAGGAAGAAATCACTACACCACTATGTTTGGCAGGGCAAGTTACTACTGTATATATAAACAGTCAGGAAACCCCACTCTCCCTCACACTGATGATGTAATTAAACATCTGCAAGAAAACAAGCAAAGAGAGCATCAAGAATCTAACTGTTCTGGCTCAAGCTGCATATGGAATATGTCAAAATTAACATTAATATAAAATCAAAGCAAAAGAGGAGGCCTGGGACTAAATGCAATTCCTGAGGGTATGTGCTCCATAGCTTGGAAATGATTTGGGATAAAGACCCCCTTGACCGTTCCTGACAGTTGGCCATCTACAGAGGCACATTTAAAAGGCTCTTTCCTTTCGGTCTTAAATCTCTGGGGAATTTCATAAGGATAGAAGTAGTCCCCGAGATAATCAGTTCCTAAGCTATTTAGGGCTTTAAATATATTCTGTTCCCCGACCTGACTTGCCTGGATATACATAATCAATTTCAATTTACCTGATAGAATTAATGAGTATTCATAACCTACTTCAGAGCTGCAGATAATGAGTAACTGAACAGATTTCTCCAGTATAATATATTGCTAAAATAATCGTGACCAAAATTAGATCTTTGTCAGATTGAAAATTGCAGATCAGGAACAAATTCATTGCAGATAGATAATTGATACACAGGCAAATTATTGTTGATAGAAAGCTGGATAGATATAGCAAAGGCTTAAATTTGCTTCCATCAGCAAAAGGTCAACATTTGCAGACCTTATATATGCTCTAAAGCATGATCTTACATGCTAACCCCTCTTGCCTTTCTTCATGATGATGCCTTCCCTTCAGTAAAGATCATTTTGATAGCATATATACAAGAAGCTGATCTGCTAGCTGTTAAAGAGAAATATTCTTTGCCTCAAACATGTTTGACAATAGCTAAGTGGTTTATCCCTGCATTCTGCAATGTTTCCCCAAGTTCCTAATCTAGTCTACAGCTGTAGATCTCATTCTGCTCAACAAACCTGACCCAAGTGCTAGTATTAGTAGGTTAATAGTCCAAGTAGAGCTATCCAGGTTGAGCATCTGCAGTTTACTCAATAAATCAAATGTTTATTGAGCATCCAGAACATTATAAATGCCTTCAGGTTTATTTATTTACAGAAAAATAATGCTTCCCTGATTCTTCAGTAAGACAGTACAAAATGCTAATTTAGAAGACCAAGAGATGGGAAAGGGCAGTTGCCGAACACAATATACTGTAGAACTTTTTAATGTATATTTATTGGAGTGGATGAAAGGAGAATTGTTCTTAGTAAGAGAATCTAGCTTGCTTATTGAAGTGGGTCAATACTACATCTTGGTGCTTCCTGTTCTATGCTCATAACAGAGAAGCCTAATACAAAAGGTATAAGAACAGGCTGGCAAAGCAAGCAACTATTCATTGGATTTATAAGGAAAAGATTGTACTAGCTAGCATAGAAGTACTGATTTTATATATATATATATATATATTAAAAACCTGTTTTGTATCAGCCTGTTTTCCCCAAACTGGGACTGTGCGACTTATTGTTGAACTACTATTGTAGTTTAGTACACCCACATAAATTATTATCTACCTCATCCAAAGGCCCAGACTGGAGAGCATTGATCTCAACTACACTAAGCTTAATAGATCAAAGGTCTAAATTTACATGAGGCAGCTCCATTTAGTCTGAATGTTATCAACATCAGAAGGATTCTGATAAGAGGGGAGGAAAGGTTACAGCAATAATGTGATAACAAAGTTAGGGATGCTGACTACATCTGAATAGCACATGATTGGCAGGAGAGCTAAGTTTACAGGACTCACAGAGGCAGGCAGCTGAAGAGAACAGGACATAATGATTTTTGAAAGAGTTGGATCTAATAGATAGAAGGCACAAACAGAGAAGGAAAAAGTCTATTTACATTCTGCATTGAATGAATCTGTTCTTTGATGTGGTGTTGGGATTCATTTGCTAGCTGAACTGTGATTTTTCAATTTAGTAGGTATAGCTTCTAACCTTTATAACCCAAACAAGTTGTATTTGTAGTTCAAGATGCTAAACTAGTTAGTGGTTTTAATATTTAAGAACTTCATGGCCCAACATAACTACAGTCACAATGATACAACCATTATAATAAATTATAAAAAAGCTGCCATGCATGACATGTTGAGTAGACATTTATCTTGCTGCAAATTATTCAGGGCATCAATCTGGCTATGGCTTCCATTAGTAGGCCATAGAAACACACACTTCACATATATATTTATAGATCTGATCTTCCCTATACAAATGCATGAAATAATTTCAAGACACGGAGCACATAGTTTCTGCTTTTCCTTCATAGTGTTAAAAATGGTGACCAAATAGTATAAACAGCTAACAACGAATTGTAATCTGTGCCATCAAAAATCGATCAAGTCACCAGCATATTTTATACTCACTTTGAGCAGGAAATAAGGTAAAAAGCAAAGCTAGAAATGAAGTTTGTTCAATATTATGCCTGACTAATGCCCTCAATATCATACAATATTATCCTGGAATAAACTAAATAGGAACAAACCTCGTCTTATGTAGATTTAGAATTTAACACTGTCAGTATTTTTATGAATATATTTTCTTTTAGAATTAGATTTTTATTGCAGGGGTTACATGTAAAGAGGCAAAAACTGTAAGGGAAACTGATACAGAATACCAGAGTTGGAAGGGACGTTGGAGATCCTCTAGTTCAGTGGTTGCCAATCTGTGGGCCAGAACCCACCAGTGGGCTGTGCGAAACTTTTAGTGGTCTGTAGGAAAATCTGGAGATTATTTGAATTTTTTGTATAGTTGTATGGTTCCTGTGTGTGTGTGTTTGTGAGAGAGAGAGAGAGAAAGAGTCTCTCTGTCTCTCTCTCTCAAGCAGGAACAAATATCACACTAAAATGTGTAACACTTAAAGAAATGTCAATTATTTTGCAATAATTAAACTAACTTTAATAATTTTGCTACAATTAAACCTTTAAAGATTTTGTTATGATTAAATAAGCATTTATG